>QKQZ01026726.1:0-10614 GCA_003595255.1 Solenopsis fugax
GACACTGACTTGTGCGGCTAACACGACGGCTGCCATATTGGAATCCCATTCCACGATCGCCACCGATCAGGCGCGTACGGGAGCGACGCCACGCGGGAGTTCGGCGCGACCGCGCCGCCATCTCGAGACGTCGCTCGCAAGCTGAAGCGTGTCGAGCAGTGGCAAATCGTATGGTAATTAGAAACGTAAAATCGACGGATAATATTATATATATTTTGTTCCATATGGAACAAAATATTTTACCATCATACAAAAAAGCAGACTTGTGCCGCATAATTGTGCCGTATATTTCAAGAATATCAGAGAGGATAGTAGAGATGCGGTTAAGAGGATCCTGAATACCGATCGCATTACAGAATAAATTAATTTTCAAATTGGTTCGACAGCTACATCACAATATCCTTTTGTAGAATAAAAGTACGCACCAAACAAAACTTGAATAGGATAGATTTTACGAGAAAATCGAAAGAAAGAAGATGAAGCCTGAGAGTGGCCATGCCCACGATTTAGTTGATACGATTTTTCAAGATACCATCTCTACAACGCGGACATACACTACGATGTCAAGTTACAGGTAAAAACTCGAAAAGCGCGTCACCCGCAACTGTTGGCACACCTGGCAAAGGGAGCGCCGAGCGCGCGTACACGAGCTTCAAATTTTTTCCTATTCTAAACGGCTTTCGCGCGATTCACTAAGACTGTGTTCCGATATACACTGTCAGTAATGAAAAGCTATAGTTCACGTTACGTATACTATTGTAGATTTTCAGTACTAGTAGTGAATTTCGGAGCCTGAGTCGTCTCGTCGCGATTTATGTGAGCGCAATCGGGACAAGGCGCGAATACTGAAATGTGGGGGCGAATAAACAGTAGATACAAATGAATTAACTCACCGTTCGCTCCGTCCAGCTTCGTTTCGGCCGCAACTCTCGAACGCTCGAGATCCAAGATCCTCTTCACGACGATTCATCTTGATTCACACTTGGCAAAAACACGCGATCCTTCGTTTTCGATACTTTCGGTACTCACGCGCATTGGAAACTCGAGATACGAGGCAACGAAGATGCGAAACACGATTGAACGCGACACGACTTCGCACCAATCGCACCATGCACCATGCATCGTATCCGATACGACGAATGTTAACACGAACGCTCGAATCTTTACTTCACTTATTTCGACACTCCACGGCACTCTCGAAACGCTCGCTCGCGTCGAAAATTCGTACGGGACGACGAAGATGCGAGCTTGTGAAATGCACCGCGACGCGCCGTCCTACCTAACCGACTGACTCACCGACCTCTGCCAGCAGTGCCACTCAACCGGCAATGGTCAGTCAATTGGAAGGTCAGGCAGGACGGCGCGACGTCAACACTTTTATTCTGCAAAAGGATTTTGTGATCTGTCAAACCAATTCGAAAATTAATTTATTCTGTAATGCGATCGGTATTTAGGATCCTCTTAAGCATAAAAAAATAATTAAATTATGAATTGACTTGGAAAATTGAACACTACGAACTGCTTTCGACCGATATTGCCATTTCTCGTTAATTTAATTTGAAGTTATAAACTCGTTAATATATTTATTAGAACTTTATTAATATTGATAAAATAAAATTATATAGTATTAAAAATAAAAATATAGAATAATTTTCTCTATTTGTAATGAAATCTGAATCCTTGATGATTCATAGATTATTTACATAAATAAATTTGATATCATTTAAAACTTGATATATTTTCAATATTTTTTATATATGAATAAAAATGTATATACATTAACATATATATAAAATATATAATCTATATATATAAAAAATAATCTTACATTGCTTAATGTGTATATATAAATTTCTTGTGTACATACTTCTTATATACATATAACAAAACTAATTTTACTCCAGTGATAAAATACTAAATTTAATCAATAATTTTAGAAAAGTAGCATATAGTGTATTTATATTGTTTATCAGTAATAAATTATTCTTAACTTTATAACCTTCTGTACGATATGTATGACTGTCATATAAAACTCATTTTGAGTACTACTAGGATTGTGCTTTTACATGCAAAATATAAATACTCTACATTACATGTAAATAATGTAAACAATGTAGACTACATAAACTATTATATGATACTATTATAAAATGTCTATGTAAACTATTAACTATGGATCATAGATTTGAACCTGATATGTAATATAATGAAAATTTGATATCATTTACTTCAATTTTTTAATTTTTAATATTATATATTTTTATTATTAATACATTAAAGTCAGATAAGTTAACAATTTTAAACTTGATTATGTTTTCCTGTATTATCCAATTTACAATAATTTACATATTTTACATATTTGTTTACACCAAAAAGATTTGTGTAAACATCACGTAGTAAAAAAAATGTAAAAACGTAAAAATTTTACGTAAAAAAAAGTAGATATAATGTTAAAATATACGGCACAACCCTGGTACTTTTCTAAATTTATTATATTGTAAATACTTAAATGTATTCTTTCTACACATGTAGAAATATATAAAATAGAATTTCGTATGCAACCCTTTATACAAAGATTGTCATTGAGTCTTTAGAGCAATTCTTTTCTTTGTGAATTTACTAAATAATTTTGTTTTCTTTTTCTTATACTCATGAGTATTTGATAAATCTAAGCTATCTAAATTATCTACCGATGGCAGATTTTGAACGATTGTCTCCGTAGTTAACTGATTATTTTTCTTGGTCTGCTTTGTCTTCCAATTTGAAGTAATTTTGTCCCATCGTAACAATGTCTTATTCTTTTTACCACTGACATTTAGAGTTTTTATATCACTTTCTTTCACAATAGTTTCATAATTTTCACTCTTTTCTTGTGGATATTTTAATGCTTCTTCATTTGTTTTTTGAGTAATGTTAAGTATATCACTATATTTATCAGGCAATATTTTCTTTACTTCTGTGTTCTCTTGTATCACACTATTTTTTCCTTCTTGAATTGAACTGCTGTAAAATTAAATTATATATCTGTGTTTTTAAAATAATTTGTTATTGTATATGAATCAAATTGAACAAGAGTTAAATTACCTCATAGCAAAAGAATTTGGAGCTTGTATAGAATCACGTAACTTGCCCCAAAAGTCATATAATCCTTTACGGTTATAATCCAAATTAAATATATATTTCAGTTGAATTGGTAATTCGCAGCTTTTGTATATACAGGGTATAATTTTTCTTTGTCGCTTTTCTAAGAAAAAAAACAATTTCTTAGAGTACTTAGAATACTAATTACAATATGCGTTTCAAGAGACACAATGTAAAAACGTACCGATACTTAAAGCTTGAGTATAGTTTAAGAAAAATTTGTTTGCTGAGCTTTTCAGAAAATTCGGTGACACTATAATGAGTAATCTATTGCATCGTTCAGATATTAACTTCATTACCGCTTCATGCTCGAATTCTACACCAGCGACTAAATCTCGATCTTTCAAGCACAGCTGAAAGCAATAACACAATTTAATTTTATCTGAACTTTTGTAAAAAGAAATCATATATTACGTAGGATTTCATTTATTTACAACACCTTCAGATTGAACTGGGTCTCAAGCTTATCTATCATTTCAGTCGCAAAATCAATATCCTCTTCTGCATATAAAAGAAATGCATCATAATATTGTGTTTCTAAACCTTGCTTTAATCTGTGAATATCACCTAAAGAAACACATGTTATGCAGTTACATACAATTATGTATATAACACAAATATAATTGTATTGCATAAAGTAATCTGACCTAAAGTGTTATGAATCATTTATAACAAACCTAATGTAAGTATTTCCTGATCAGCACATTCGTCTATTGGCTCTGCTGACATTTGAGCTCTTTGTTGGTGCTCCAAATATCTCTCAGCATCACTTTCTATATCAATAAATCTTTAGTTAATAATTGTAATTGTGGAAGGCTGGCTGTGTTTAGTGAAAAAAACAACTTAATGAGCACTCAATGATTTTTTTAATACGATCAATTCTTACCTTTAATTCTTTATCAGATCTAAGTGTAAAAACCAATTAATTAATAATAAAAAAATTATTGAACACTCATGGAGTTATTTTTTAACCATATTCATTTTTACATTTTTATATATTTTTCATCAAACTATGAATCTCAAAGAATATACAAGTTGTTTTCTTCTTTTCATATTTAATACATACGGAACAAAGCTTCAGTGTCATCAATAACATCCCATCTGTCCATTTGTTCCATCATTGCTTGAAAATTTTTTATTGTAATGTCTTTTTGATTTTTATCCAACAATGTGAACATGTATGTCATTGGATCAGAATGTGACACTAGCAATGACACGAGTTCTGGGCTGAGCTCTAACAGATGCGCCAGGCCTCTCCAATCCCTTGTAATTTGTTGTTATAAATTAATTTAACACTACATATGACATTCTTGGAAATGCCTATCTGTATCATTAAAATCGTGAGTAAATTAAATACCTTGGCAAGCCATTATCACTTGGTAAAACTTTCATGGGGTTCAGCATAGTTGCGATAACTTGTCTGCTTGCAAGCGTGGCTACGACAAGAGGTACAGTCGACAAATCCATTGTCATCTTGTGATTTCTTTTCCTCTTTCTTTTATATTTAAATGGATATTGCGTTAAGACGCAGGGTATCGCGCCTTATAACTGTCTTAATGAAATGGTTGTCACTGCTGTGATAGAATCGTTGCTCTGCAATGCGCTGTTTCGCGTAATATGTTTATCGCAGCAATTTATCATTGCCACGATCAGTCTTCCAATGATCTCTCGTGTAGACGATGAGCACACATTGAATGTGATTGTCAACAATCGTTTGCTGATTTTTCCCTTTCCTCCTTCAATATTTCAATTCATTCGAGGCATATATTTTATTCAAAGGTTAGAGACTGCTAATTCCTAGGAACTTGCTAGTGGGAGTTGGGAGTCCCTGGCCCCAGGCTCCAGGAAAAAGGAGGAGGAGGGAGAGACGATTTCAGTACTTCTTGCGATTCGCTCTTCGTTCTATGAAAGTGGCGATTTAAATATGGATCATGTGGCAAAAAAGGAGATTTAACTGCTAAATTTAAACGAATGCTTCAACATTACGTTGCAATGATCGTACTTCTTGTTCTGTTTTCTATCTTTACACATGCAGACAAATCTGATATTTTACCTACAAATATATAATACTTTGTACATTTAAATTGAGAAAAACGACGAATCATGGGATGTCCATGGAACGTTCAAAGGACGTCTGTACCTTGAGACATCCTTTAGATAAAGATGCGTTCGCGATAGACGCTCACGCGCTATAAGCATCATTTCATTCTTGTTTACAAATATTAAACAAGGATGATGCTTACAAGCAGCTTCCAGTGTGCTCATGTGCTGTTAGAGTTGTTCTTGATAATATAATTCTTTTTCTTTGGAGCAAAAGATTTTCATAATACGTAAACATGTTACATACTGTTTAGATCACGTGATCCTTTTGATCTAGTGATGTGTACATAAAATAGAAATTATCTATAGAGCGCATACGGTTGATACGGTTACCAGTTTGTAGCAGTTTATAGCTTCAAATCAAAGTTCTTTTCGCAAATACGAGGTTATTTTCGTTTGTTGTTATTACCGTTGTACAAAGATAACGATCACATATGCATATTTCTTTTTTAACATTGCAAGAAATTGGTTAATAATTAAAATCAATAAAATGTCTGTGCGAATTGAAACTGTACACCGATATTATGAAGCCTTAGAATATAAGATCAACAGGCAGGTGAGTATGGATATGAACAATATATACAAATACCTTTGAGAAATTGTAAAGTATAATATTGAAGACGGAAAGCTTAATTTATATTTATGATTGTTTCGATAAATTGTTTCGTACTATATATTTTTTATGTGTGTTGTTAGGAAGCAGTAGAAAAGATATCCACTTTACATTGCAAATTGGAAATTAAGAATGCTGATAATTTCGCAGATAGGTAAATATGAATACTTATCTAGAATCAAAAAAATGTAAATTGATTCTATCTTTGTTAATTTATTTTTTTTGCTTTTATCTTTTTGCAGATTCTCTAAAACAGCGTCTATAATAAAAGAAAATTTAACTGTTTTCAAATCTGCTTGTGATCATGTGGATGAAGTTACCAACCTTCTTGAATACTTATACAGAGTCAGTGCAAAAATGATGTTTACCCGTAAGTTTGTATAATATGTGTAATAATATTCTTGTGGTTGCGCAACTGTTATAATATATAATGTTTTGTTTCTTTATATTTTATACTTAATCTATTTATAATGAAATTCTTATATTCTCTATTTTTTAGACAATGTCTGCTCTTTGTGTGATATATGTGTAATATATATAATGTTTATTATATTCGAAGATTATTTTGAGCAAATTCCATCATTTTTAAAAATGGCCATAATGTAACTATCCCTAAATAGTAAAAATAATACATTTTTTAATTATACTAATAATTATCTATATATATAAATTTTTATTGTTAAAATTGACATTATCCATTTTGTAAATATTTTTATATTTTTTAGCAATGGTTCTTACATGGAAAAACAAGAACACCATGAATCTTATAAATCATTAATTTCAGGTAAATATATTTCATATTCAAAATAGTTAAGAAATATTTTTTTAACTTTATAATCAAGATTTTTTTAATTTACTTAGATACAATCTTTGAGATGATTGTGTTCCAAGATTCAGACTTGTATGCAGTTATTAGCTACTTGAATATTAAACCTTATCTCCTGTTAAAAATAAAAAAAATTATGGTTCAAGAATTAATAAAAGAAAAATTTATATGGCTCTTGGAACAAAATTGTAAACATATTTCCATCATGAATTTACCCATTTATATATTTCGTTCAAAAGAAGAATTACTTGAAATTTTCTCAGAAGATTTTCAAGATTCATTAGATTACTCAAATTTAAGTTTAATGTCTATATGGTCAGAAGACATTACAGCTGCAAAAGCATTAGCAATGAAATTAAATGTATGTAATACGGTTTAAATGATGTAATACAAATTTGCCAAATTGTTTAAAGCTTTATTAAAATAATTTCTTGTTTCGAACAGAAAACTATTACATTCATAAATGCAAACTTCGAGTTTTGTTATGGTATCGAATTTTCTTTCAAAGAAGACTTTTCTACTTTTGACTTACTTCGATCAGATACTTATGATGAAGAAGAATTTCGAACTTTTGGAGATAAAATAAATTTAAATACGTGTACAGGTTCAATTTATTATCTTTTTTATGATGGCAGATGGCAAGAACCTGTAAAGAAAACATATTGGAAATCTAATGATAATATATATGCACAGGCAACATGGTATGAATGTATTTTTTTTATCCTTCTTTCTAATCTAAACCTTTTAACTATAATTTTTAGATTTTAAAAAACTTAATAAAATTCACACACTAAACTTGTGTTTAATTCATTGTAGGGAAGATTTTAACAGATGTACAACATCAGCTATAAAAGCAAGCAAAGATTGGAGAAATTTGCCTTTGAATTCTAAATTAAAAATCTTGAAAAATCTTGTATGTACACTACAATGCAATGGGTACGTTTATTTATTAGAAAATTTTCATATATTTTTGTATAATCTTTTATTTTATACATTTATTTTTAGTAAAACTTAAAAAATGTTGCTTTTTCTTCAGCAAATTTCTGTTAGCGTCAAAAGTGACAGAATGGATAAGATATTCAAATGAACTTGAAGATACGTTATATTGCTATCAAGATGAAAAATTTGAGATAAGCAGCTTTCGCACAACAAAAAGCGTTATTTCTCTTATGCATAAAGATGAAAGTGTATTGTTTAGTTATCTAACGCTATCTTTAATTCTTGGCAATTGTGTTGTTATACTATGTAATGAAACTTCAAGTATTTTAGCACCGTATTTTAACATGTTTTCAACAGCTGGGATACCTCCAGGTGTTGTAAATTTGTTATTAAATAAAAATATGTACAAATCCACTCAACAAGATGAGTCAATGTTCTTTTCACTAAATAATGTATACACGCATTGTACTTTATTGAAGCAAATTGTACTCCCTCTTAAATAATTTTAATAGTATATTAAGCTTGTGATATTTGATTATATACGCTTACAAATAAACAAATTTTAATTCATTTATTTTTAAAATAAGTTTTCTTGTCATTTATTAATATGAAATAAAATTGGTCATGTAATAATATCATGTAATAAGATGACATATTCAATATTAATTCAATATTATTAAAGATTGTATCAGATATTTAAAAATATACTTTGCAGTGAGGAAACTATCCACACTATAGACCAACAGATCGATAACAAAATTCAATCAGAAATTGCTAAATGGCATAAATTATGTCCACATTAAATTCGTATTTTGCTGATAGCGCTTTCTGATATAATCTGACAGTAAACTGGCAGACATTAAGTAAAATCGCAGATTCTGCAATGCTATTTCTGCCGCCAATCTGCATTAAATTGTATAAGTATTGTATTCTACTTTATGTCCATCAATTTGCTATCTTTTAATAAATTTATGTATATTTATCTGCATTCTGCAGTGTATATGCATTGTATATGCTGTATTATAAATCCTATATTTAGTTTTATTGCCGACAAAATTTGTAGCAGATATTTTACATAAGCTATTCTTGCCGTCTGAGTAATTTATTACTTAAAAAAACTTAAGCAATAACATAAGCAGTAGCAAATCCAAACTGTTATTCTTACTACTCAAGTTGCCACTAGTCCATTATTTATGTTTTAATCTTACATTTAACGTTTTATATGAATCACACATTTAAGAATTTCAAACTATAAGACACGATTCTAAGTTAGAATGTAAATATCTGATGTTTTATTCAATACATTTAGATTTGATACGTTTTACCAAAGATGTTAACATTAATAGGACTTGCAGATATCGGACTTTATTTGAATAGTAATATAGTAAACTGTAAACTCAGCTGTTCACCCTTTCTTTTAGAAAAACTCCTTTATAAAATAAAACCTTTTCTATTTTTTTTAAATTATTTTTTTATTCCTTCAAGGCTACATACTTTAAACATATTTTTATAGCGTGTAACACAATACACAATAAACAAAAAAGTCCTGTTAAAATTAACTAATGATATAAATAAAATACGAAAGAATATTGACTATATCATGTGATAAACTATTGTGATAGCGCATTATAATTTATTGATTAAACCTATTTAAATAAACTGTCAAGTAACGCATATTTACATTTATTACGCTTAAAAAAAAAATCCTCTACAGTTAATATAATTTTAAACTAAATGTCGCAGAATTTTAATTTTGCGTTAATCATAAATATTCATCGATATGCCTCGATACGAGAGAACTTATAAACCAACAACAAATTAAACAATAAATATTAATAATTAAAATCAAATTAATAGAAAAATAATAAACAGTCGACTATTTATTATCGCTATATGAATTCTCGATCAGTATTTTCTCTCAAATTAATATTAATTTTAGACAAAAATAATACTGATCGAGAATTCACATAGCGATACATCTGCCTTCATTTAATAATATGTATTGTTACAACTTGAATTGTGAAAACTTTTTAATATTATTAAAATATTTTTATATAGAAAACATTTTGCACTTAAATAAAATAAATCCTATATAATTATGATTAAATAAAATATTCTTATATAACATAAAACACAATTATCTTATCAATTTTATTATGAAATGGATTAAAAGCCAAATAGTGATTTAAGATCGTTCAGTGTAAGCTTCGTTACTGCAGTCTTGTCGCCAGTCAATACATTCTTCGCTATCTCAAGTTTTCGTTCTTGCAATGCTTTAATACGTTCTTCTATCGTGTTGACACAAATAAATCTGAAAAATATAAAGATATTAAAATAAGCTTAAGGAACATACATGCGTGGATATCAGGGACGATATACTAACTTGTAGATGTATACATTTTTTCTTTGTCCAAAACGATAAATTCTATCTTGTGCCTGCGTCTCTAACTGTGGATTCCAATGAATGTCGAATAATAACAAATGATTACCGCCTATTAAGTTTAATCCCACCCCGCCAGCCGTAAGAGACAGTAATAGGATTCTCGGTCCTGAATTTTGTCTGTTAAAAGATTCTATTATATTCTGAAAGAAAAACATAAGCATTGATTTTTGTATAATGGGATAAAATATATAAAAATAAAATAATATATTGATGTCCATAATCCATACTTGTCGATCTTTAATGGCGACATTTCCAGTAAATTTGCTATATGTAGCACCTTTTATCGAGGATAAATGCGATGATATGACCTCTAACAGCTTTGCCCATTGCGAAACAATGATAAGTTTATCGTCACCTTTTTGTAAAATTTCTTTAACGGTATCTAGTAGTATCTTCATCTGAATCATTATACATATATTGCAGTAATCCTATAATATAGTAACATCTTTCTATATAATTATCACTCACCTTTGAACTAATACGATCATCATCAAATACCGGATTCTCTGCGGTGAGTAGATTTCCGACTACTCTTTCATCAACACCAATGTT
>QKQZ01026747.1:0-19388 GCA_003595255.1 Solenopsis fugax
AGAATTAGTAACAAAAGCAAAAATAAAAATAAAGATATGTATAAGAACAAAATAAAGATGAAGATGACAGAAGGAGCGAAAACCTCTTATGCCATTAACAAAATTATAAATGATGAGGGAAATGTGATGAGAGCAAGTAACAAGAAAATAAAATAAAATAAAATAATTAGAAAGAGGGAGAAAGAGACGTTACGCTGATGGAGGGTAACTTCCATCTAATATTCACGCGTCGTTGTCCGCGAGCGTATTGCTCGACTTTGCGTTACCGCGCCATTTTCGAGGGAACGATCGAAGAAGCTTCCAGCCCACTCTTCAGCCGACTTATCTTACATCCATCTCGAAACTCCGGCAGAAGCGATCTATCGGTCCGGACGCGCGCGAGATATCCAGTCGGTCCGGTCTAGCTACTCCCAAGACGATCGCTACTCCTGATTTATCGTCCTATTTTACTATTACCTCACGGTGCGCCTCGCAATTACGCTCGCGTCCTTCCCTTTACCCGGCCCATGATGTTGTTCTCTCGCGGTCGCGGATTAATACGTACACTTATCAGAAATGATTTATCAGGGGCTCGACCGGCGCGGTCGACGGACGCGCGCGACCCGTGATCGCCCGAAGTCACGGCCTCCTCTTTTTCCTCCCCCCTCCCTTTTCCCTTCTCGAGACAATCAATTTGATGGAAATCTACCGGCGGGCGAAAATACCGTGGGCGGTCGTTCATCCTTGTCAGACGGTAATTAACGTAAGCAAAGATCGTTATCTTCTTTGAAGTCGGCGCTCTTCTCTCCTTCCCGCGCGCCGTACGCTCGACCGCGCCATCTCCTTTCCTCCGCCGGTGTTTCCCTTCTTTTTCACCCTCCTGCGTGCGCGTGGGGAACGGTCCCGAACCCGAGCCCTTCCCACCCTCGTGTGCTCCTTGTATTCCCCCCTTTTTATCGTATACCCCCTTTCCTCTCTCGCCCCTCTACCTTTTCTGCTCCCTTCGTAACCCGCGGCTCTGTCGACCGTCTGCCGTTTTACTCTCTGTGTTTCTGCTTTCGTGTTCACGTCCCTCTTTTCTCGTCCTTCCTTCCCTCGTCAGGGAGACCCCCCCCTGTGTTTTTCCTGATAACGCGACTGAGCCTGCACGGCCAGGGGTGTGTGTTTTGAATTTGTGACGCGATTTTCATTGGACCGCAACAAACGCGCGCGCCGTGGCGGTGGACGCGCGTGTCGCGTGGCTTTTGAAATTTCCGCACGACGTCATGACGTTTCGTGGGATATGTAGCGTTAAAAAATTACTTCAGCCAGCCGCTCCGCTCTGTAGAAGCAGGGAGCGTCATAACGCATAACTGTTCCGGGCGTTAATTTCTCCGAGCTTAGCTGCTCGCCGCCGCCGCCGCCGCCATCGCTGCCGCGTTTGATGTTTTTGCGGTGTAAAATACTTCCAGTTAGTTCCGCCGAAGAATGCTGCATTAATCTTGAGCGATATCCGTGAACGTTAGAAACTTACTATCTCGTGCTTGGAGAACACTGAGTTTCCTAGAATTACCGCTATCGAAGGCCGCCGTATATTAAAGACTGAGATAGAATGCCGCTTGTTTCAAAGTAGAGAATTTAACAGAGAGTTCGAATTATAAACGATAGGTATAATCGGAATCTTCACGTTAAGTTGCTGGCTCGATAGCGAAACCATATTCTTCGCGTTTCTGATAATTGATCGGGGAGTCCCATAAGATCGAATTGCGAACACGCGTTACTTTCCGATCACTTGACACGAGTCAACACTCGCGAAACGCATGAAACAATCTCGATCCTATTCCACCGAACGCGTGCACACACGCGGACACATGCAAGAACGATGCAACGCACGTATGCACGGGGACGGGCACGCAAACAAGGGCCGAATCGAATGAATCCATAACGGATATGACAGAAGGGTTACCGTTTTTCCCATTACTCCGCCCGTGTATCGGGATCCGGAAATTACCTGCCGTTGTATTATCATACGAGGGTCAAATCGAGACCTCGCCCTCCCTCGCGTGCGCGCTCTCCGGGGGTTCTCTCGCACGCGAAATACCGCCGCACCGTCGTACCCGCCAATCAATAGCCTACGTGTCTGGCGGTCCGAATTTTCGGTGGCGAGCGCGACCAGAGCGGGATAAAACTGCCTCAGAACGTATATATCCGATTGCGCGTTGAAAATATCTACGCGTACCTACGTTCGGAAGCTGCCCATAGAGAAATCGCGTACGCGTTTTGGAGTCGGTCGCGGAGTGCATACTATACGTCCTTTGAATTTGCGTTTCATTGTATTTGTCCGATGTATATTTTGACATTTTATACGGATATTTTGGTACATGTATCTCACACAGATAGGTTCGCGAATGTAACTTAATTCACATGATTTCTATTTTATGTCTATTTCTCTATCACGTAGCTCTTGGTCATACGTTGAATTTTTTTGTGTAAACTCTCGTAACTTTACTGCAGGCCAGACCGCGTGCTTAAGCGAGACTTTCGCTTAAACTATCTGCTCTAATCAGCTTCTCTTCATTTCCTTAGGTTTAAGTTCTGCTTTATCTTGTAAACTCAGGTGTTTTTTTGTTATGCGTTAGTCTATCATATATATTGTTAACCACGTGCTTTGGCGAGAGTTTCGCCTTAATCATAAGCTTTAATTATTTTCTTTTCATTTTTTAGTTTTTTATATTTGTTATGTTTTAAAATTCTGCCAAATTTTGTAAAATTTTCGCTATATTCTGTTCTGTTCTCAATTTTTATGTCTATTTTTGTTAATTCGTTCTAATGTTGCTTCTTATTTCTTAATTGTATATATTCTTAGAGGGCAGTGTCCTAGAGTATTAATAAAGCTTAGTCAATCAGTCAGTCAGTCTGTACACATAAATATAATTATTAATAATCGATGGGCGTACATGCGTCGAGCATGCATAAAAAATGAGTGTTTGAACGAATGTTACCTCCTGAAGGCGTTTGCCAAGTTCTGCGCGCGCGTGTGTGTGCAAATTTATTTCTAAGTACATCGTGAAATTAACACATAATTCTCTCTGTAATTTTGTAATGCACGATATCATACGATGCATTGCACCCTCTTAATTCGTGCACTTTACTAGGGTTGATCCCTAGCTTACCTGACCGGAATCCAACCCTGCTCGCGTGTATCCACGGGGTACGCGGAGATTGATGGCGCAGCCTGAAAACGGATGATCTCTCGTGAAAAAAACTAAGATGCGAGACGAGACGACTTTTTTTCCGCGCCATTTCTTTGTCGCTGAATTATTGCGTGCGCGTACTCGCGGGTCGTGAAGTAATAATGGAAACGTATGGCGCGCTTTTTAATAATACTTTCTTTCTTTCCACCAACTATGGGGTGTCGAATAACACCCCGTGCAGGTCGAAAGTTCAAACACGCGAAACGATATACTAACGCAATAACGAGGGAAACATGTGATACCTCTTTCGCGCAATATCCGCGATTTTCCTCGCCCGGATTTTCGTGAAATGGGTCAAAAGTACGAGAGGTTAATTTCATTTATCAATAGGCTTTCGCGCGTTCGTGCTTTTCCTCTCAGAAAAAATAAATTTACGCCTTACGCCCGACGAAAAATTACCGCGCCACGTCCTCGTCTTATTTTTTCTCGCGACAAAAGAGGGTTGGTACCCTTCCGAGTCGCTGCGTCGATTTAGGGACTCACGGACATGGCGCCACCCTTTTATACACACACATGCATGTACGTACGTGTCATATCCCCGTCGTTTCGGAACATCCTCTGGCGCGGAAAAGTTGTCGAAGACGAAACTTACTTGGCCGGCTCGGTGAACTCTCCCTCGTGTCTCCCGCAGCTTCGCGCGCGCCGGATGTGTTTCCAGCACACGATCGTAAATACTTTTTATTTGTTCGTGTACACGGAACTTCTTCTATCCGTTTACCGTTGAAATCGCGCCGCGCCGGATCCGCTTTCCATCGGGCACTCCTCACGTTGAAGGGATTCAGAAAGTTTATGAGAATTGAAGGCCAATAACACGCGAAGCGATGGGAAGCTGAACTTATGTTTATTACATAGGTTTCGAAAAAACCTTCTCCATCAGTAACTTGAAGTTACAATTTATATTTTTACAATTTTCGTGATTTTAACACTTGATACACATACCTTAGGATATATTTATATCCAGTGCATTTCTTTTCTTTTAACTATCTTGTCAACTATAATTAGTTATGATATTTATATACAATTTTTTTTTATTTACAATCCTACAAAAACCTTCCAGAAATTTTTAAGTTTTTGTAAATCACATAAAAATTTTTAAATACTTGTAAAATGATGAAAATTAATGACGGACACAAACATCCCATCGTATGCTGCCAGGAACCGGAAAACAGACTCTCTAAATCTCGTAGACTAAAATGTCACTTTGAAAGAGTGAAAATTGAGCAGTTTTTCGAATGATTTTTCACTCTATGAGATTAAGGGTCACTTCTACCAACTCCGATTAATTTTAAACAGAATCAACAGTGTGATCAACAGCAAGACTTTAATGGCTTTTGGTAATATTGCTGATCGTTCTTACTCTGTAATTTCTTCATGATTTCTTCATTCGTATCTCTGTGTGAAATACATTGTAAATACGTACACACGGATGTATATTACATAAAGATACTCATATAATGAAGAAATCATGGGTTAAGAACGATCAGCAGTATTACCAAAAACCATTAAAATCTTGTTGTTGGTCACACTGTTTCGATTAAAATTAATCGGAATTAGTTGAAGTGGTCCTTAGAGACAAAATATGCAACAAGTGTTAACATTCTTCTTTTTCTTTAATTGTTTCTAAATTCATGAAAAAAATGTATCTTTAATCGACGGTAGCTTCATGAACACCCTTATACGTCCCACGGATGTCTGATGGTTTTACGCCTGACGATGGAACCCCCCCCTCGCTTATACCAGGAGAAGACGCGGAGTGGTTCGTTAATGCGGCGCATTATGGGGTTCTATCGAGCTTAGCTTTGCGAGCTTGGCTCCCCGGGGGCATTCGCCCGAGCTGACGAGGATCTCGATACCGCTTGTAACCTACCGTGACGTGCCCGCGGAACAAATTATTTTCGAGTTAATTTAATTCCGCTTCGGTTTTATCTCCGGGCGAGAGGCAAGCGGCCGGGAATTGGATGCTAGCGAAGTTTGGTACATTCACTTTGAGAGAAGACATCTGGTGTACATTTTTATTTCCGCGTGCTATTCCGCGAAGTGACTTCGCGGCTCTTCACTTTGTGCTTTCCACTTTGCCTGTATGAGACCGACTCTGCCTTTTGTTACGGATAGAAGTTGATAACGAAGAGGCGAGACTCGAAGTATAAAAAGTCCCGCTTCCGCGGGATGGGACGCTGGAAACTTAGCTTTTTATACGCTATCAATATCCAGTATGGCTGAAAAAACAGTAATACGATGCTTCAAAATCAATATTTTAAACTTTGCGTCTTCTTGTTAGCATTTATATCGGAGCCCTTTAAATAAGAATTGAAATGAAAATCTTATCGTCTTTGTTGCGCTGAATATAAAAAGACATTATACGCGGCACGTGGGATTATTTGAATGTAAAAAGTTCATCGTAGAGTTAATTTTTAATCCGCGAATAAACGATGAAATGCCATACGGAAGTCCGCTCGTTTTACGTCAGAATGTCTCGCGTTTTATGAATTACTCTTGATTTAATGGCGCGTGCGAGCTAGATTTAAATAGTAATTATAAAATGTTTGTTCTCGCGCGCGTCTCCTGTCGGAAATTTAATTAAACGTCTCGACGTACGGCGATGTTTTTGTTTAAATTTTCCACGGAACGCGAACGCGCTAATTTTCTTCTCTGGACTAGACGGAACTGTGTCAGCGTCGCATTAAAAGGAGAACAAAAAAAGGAGTCGCTTATGCACAAATTTATGTCGAAGTTTGGCCTTAGTCTGAATAAAATATGCGTACCGCGGTCGTTTACAGTATCGCGGCAGAAAGCAAAATTGCTTTATGTAATTTAATATTTAACCATCACAGCGCTATTCTGAAAGCTTAATTCGTTTACGCCTGCCGTTATCGCGCCATATCGCGCTCGGAGTCCATCCTGCTATTTTTATTTATTATGACGTGTGTTAAGAATACTCTAAAAAGCTCTTTCGCACAACATATCCCTCGCCATTAACCGATGTAAATGGTGCACCCCGCTTTTGATGTCTCCTTGTCAGCTTAACATTAATATTAAATTCGCAGCGGAATGCAAAATAAAATTCCCGAGCGAGTATTTCCACCTTCGGGATGACGGATATTTAAATTTCAGTAGAATGTTACTGCACTTACGCTTCCTTATTACGTCGCATTAGCGCGAACTCGAGCCTCATCTCGAATAAAGTAGACGCGGGGTAGGCGTGCCTCGAGCCTCGTTCACGCTGTTAAATGTCCAATTTATATTCGGTAGATTCAAGGTAAACTTCATTAACCAATTTTCTTATCTTCGAGATGCTGGTCTTTTACATAGCTCGTGTTTGCCTCTTACATCTCATAAAAGCGCGAATCGAGACTCATCTCAAACAAAACAGCTCGAGGAGAACCACGTCGCAGCAACGGTGCGCAATTTACGCCCGGCAGGTGTAAATTGAACGTCAAGTAGAAACGGCAGCGTACAATTTTTCTGCCTTTCGGACGATGCGAGAGATTGTGTGCGTATTTCCGCCGCTCGTGATCCATAAATTTCGTATCGGTCAGTTGAAAGATATAAATTAATAATTGAAATTTGAAAATTTTTGTAATTTTATTGCGATGTAACGCAAGATGTACACGAACGAGCAAATTACTTCGTAATTTGTAACGGCATCCTTATTAGGAACGTCAAATTAAAAGAATTTCATTTCTAGTCAGTCCATCCATTTCTTCAATCTCCTGAAAAATGCGAATTTCCGTAGATAGCGAGTTACCGGAAATAAACGATTCGATCGTTATCGATTTGCACTAGCGGCGGATAACATCATCTGCGGGCCGTTTTATTCCCGAGAAATCGATTAGGTAGTCGCTAATAGGCATCGTAAGTGCATCTTGCTAAGTGTCAAATACGAGAGAGTTCGCGCGACGAAGGTCGACGCGGCGCGTCGCGGCGGCTGCAGCGAGTCACGCAAAAGTTTACACGGTTTCGAATAATAGCGCGCGTCCGAGGAGGCCGTTAAAAGCCCGAAGGCCAACACTGGGCATTCCACAGTCGACATGAAGGTCCCCAGCAAGTTTCGCAAAGTGTATACATTCCATCTCGCAACATATTTACGACAGGGAAACGCAGCAGAGCGGTAGCTGAATGGTTGTATCAACGTCGCTCGCTTGCTCGTTCACATATGCAGAATAGTTTTGACCAAAAGTGTGCACCATTAAGTTAAAGCAAGTTAAACTAGATAATGTTGATAAATTTATACGCTAAATTTGTATACTGGTACAATATATATATATATCGCAATTATTGGGATAATTTAGAAACTTATCGATTTTCGGTTTTCTGACGCTGTAACTAGAATAGAATTTACTTCAGTTTTTGCCAATGAAGGATTTGATTTACAATTTATACCTTAGCTATGCACTGAGAGAGATGTTTGTGAAATTAACCAAAGTTTGGTTGAATATTGAAAATGAATTTTATAGTGATAGTTACTAAATATATGGTTGTTTTGACCAAACAATTTGTAGCCTTAACCAAATAATTATTTTCATACAATAAATTACAAAAAGTTTTGTTGTAACTAAGTTTTTGGTAGCAGTAACTATAATATAAAATTTTCATTTGATCAATATTCTACCAAACGATTTCTCTCAGTGTCCTCATCCATCTATATCTTAAATTTAATGACTAATTAATATTAAGTAACATGACTGTTTCCGTCCATGTACTCTTTTCTTATTTTATCAATCTACCTAATACAGTTTTTAACATCTACACTTCTAAGATATTCTTTGAATCTGAATCAGTAAAATTTTATTAGTTTGCAATATTTATAATATAACTGTGATCATCAGTGATTCCGATTAAGAAGGAGGTACTCTCATTGACCGGAATCAGTGTATTATCACTGAAAGACAGAGCATATATCACTGATTGATGCAGTTATAAGTATAGCACTGAAATCGGACTGTCTTTCTATTCACTAATACACTGATTCCGATTTAAAGAGTAGATTACATTTCCTCGTCACATTGTTACAATATTGTCAAAGACTTTTCCTACGTTTTCGTCCTTATTCCTTTTCTCTTCTTTTGCTCCTTATCTCTCTTTTTTCTCAGTACATTTCCCTTCACTTCGTTTAAATCCTTATTCCTTAGCCTATATATTTCTTTCTTATCTTTACCTATTTTTTCAAATCGAATTTTTGTTCCATGACATTTTTCGATGCAGTGATCCGTTGATACTGTAATTGAACTTATTAAAGCTGCTCAATATTCCTGTTCAAAATTGTTTGTGGTATAATACGTATGTGCAGGGTGTTCGAAACAATAGCACAAATGTCGTACACAGTACTTACGTCGTAAAATCGAGAGCGGAGTATTCGCCAGATTACTAATTCGGCGGTTATTGTAGTGCTGTTAATTATAAGTCAGAAGTTTATTGTTGCAAACTTCCGTATTACAACTCTGTGTGGCATGTAATGCCACTTCTGCAGTTGCGAAATTTTAATTTCCATTTTCTAGCAGTGTCCACTTTTTATTGACCTATTATCTACAAAGCGGCGTTGATATTAAATTAGCTCATAATGAATTTATACATGTTATTAAAATATTAATTGAATGAAGAGAGAAAAATGAATTCTTATAAACACACGTTGTAGTAATTTAAGAAAAAAATGGTCTTTTTTTACATCGCACCTTGTTTGAAATAATTTTATACGAGACTAAAGGATCCTACAAAGTATTAAAAAAAAGTGTTTTCATCGAAACACATTGTACTTTAATATATTAAATAAAGTACGTACCTGTTTTCTTCTTTGTGCAGAATTATCCAAGAAAAAAATGTGTAAATACATTTTTTATTCACTATGGATCTGCCAAGAACGTTCAATTGACGATCAAAATAGAGTAAACTAATATCGTTGATCATCTCTACATAAGAAAGTACTTCCGGTTTATATAAATAACACAAAAGAGATGAAAAAAGAGAGAGAGAGTAAATGTGTATTACTTTGGCGTGAAATTAACTCTACTTTTATAAGAATTCCTTTTCTTCACTCTTTGTCTCTTCTCTTCGATTATTATGCCCGATCAAAGGACAGCGTGTAACAAATATTAACCGTGTCAGTGGAACAAATATTAACCGTGTCAATATGGTAATGTGCTACTGGTTGATTAAATCATTCGTTCGATTGTTGAGACGCTCGAGAGCGTGCAAGACCTGGGGCGCCCATCTCACTGATATCGGTGTCGCCTACCGTTTACCGATACTTTGTGCAGCACTATACACTTGGCGCATAGTGCAGCCGTTCTCTGCGTTCGCTCTTACACGCACTCGTGCACCTCGCCACGTACGTGCATACGAGAGTGCATGCGGCATAAATAACGACTACACGTGTCCGAGTAATGCCTCGTAATGCATGCCGGTGTTCCGTGAGTCGAGACGGAACGAGAGACGTAGGGCCGAGAGATAGAGAGCTGTGGGGGCAAAATATGAATATGCGGGAGGGCGCGACAGCGGCGGGTGAGCAAGGAGTAGGAGGAGCAGGAGGAGGAGGAGGAGGGTTTCGGTCGCGGTTAAAGAGAGGACTACCACCGACACATCGCCGCACCGTCGCCGTCGCCGTCGCGCCAACACCAGCGTCACTATACGACCGTCGGAGAGTTTCACGTGATCCACCCCTCCCCCCCCCAGTGAACGCGTGCATCTATAAATATGACTGTGCGCTCACCCTCGCGCGACGGGACGCGGCCTCTTGCGGCGGAGGCGACCCGGAGGGTGGGATGCACGCTGGTGCAGGATGTGTATGGGAAATACAGCTTCGGCCTCTCGCTCGACGGGCGAGTTATCGATATCATAACTCGAAGAACTCGGATGCGCCACCACCACCGCCGTCGTCGCCGTCGCCGTTCTCTTGTCCGCGTTCGCTTCGCAGTCGTTGTTGTCCTCTCTCTCTCCTTTCCTTCCGCACCTTTCCTGTATATTGTATATATAGCATATCCTCTGTATGTATATATAACGCCTCCGACCTTACCAACTTTTTTATTTATCGGCTTTGTCGGAAAATCCCCCTCCCCCTTCGCCCTCCCTCGCCCGTTTCCTCCCGTGCGTCCTCCATCCTTGTGCACTTCCGTCTTGCTACCTCCACTACATCCCTTAGTTGCCCTCCTACTCCTCCCCTTCCTTCTAAACCACCGACTTCGCTTGAGCACCGTTGTCGTCGCGCTTCTTCTCGCCTTATTTTCCCACCTCTTGTGTCCTTTATTCCTCCCTTTTTTTCCGCCATTCCGTTTCCTTTCTCCACGAGTCACCTTGCTTCTCTCCCCGAATGCCCCCGCGGATATATCTTTCTTCAAGGCAGCTAATTGTGCTCGCTGGCTCTTGTCGTCGTTGTCGTCGTTCTTAGTTGAAAGGGCATGAAACTGGGGCTCGTCGACGTCATCGTTTCAATGCGTGCATATAAGTGTATGTCGGTGTCGTTAAGTATCCATGTATGAATATTCAGGTAGAAATGCGAATAATATTGCGGGTTGCTCTGAAGGGATATATCATTAGTTTATAAAAATCTACCGTTTTATTCTCGTTATTGTATAGAAGACGATGGAAATTTATTGGTTAGATGCATACTTATATCTGGTATTTTCAGAATATTTTTAATATGTATGATTTCGTTAATTATCCAAGTAATTAGATTAAAATCTTCTATATTTTTATAATTCAAATTCCAAGATATTTGCTTACACAGTTCCTAATTTAATTAAATAATGGCAAAGAAAACATTTTTGTTTATATTTATGTTAAATGATTATCATTGACCTTCTACATATGATTTTCCATCTTGAAAAATCCGGCAATGAGCAGTCATTTAAACTCAATCCATGAATCCAAATTCACATTGTAAATCCTCATACAGAACACTTTTGCTGAAATGTGTAACAATTTCAGTCGATGTAGATAGAAAAATAATTTTATGTTGAATTTCCAAAATAATTATGTAGAACATTCAAACATAAATAATACAAAATTTGACATTCGAGTAACTATTTTGAGCGTCTAATAATTATTACATAATTATTTTCTGATCTGGCTATATTTTAATATAATATTCCAACAATTATTAATTACTAAAATATCAAACTTTGAACAGTATTATCATTACGTTATTTTGATACGATCCAATAAAAGAAATTATTTTTCGATATGTATTTAGTTAAATTAGATACTTTGGCAAAACTGTTCTTTTCATGTAATAGACAGATACAGATGGAGGTTAGCGAAAGCTCATTTTTCATTCACATTCTTTAATTCGAAAATGAGGTACAATCGAAAGAGAATATTTATTAATGCACGCCGTAAACATTTGTTCCCGTTCCGCATCTAAATGCGAACCGTTGCAACTATCGTTAACTAGAGTATCTTATCTCGCGAGTAACCGCATCTGCATCCAGACGCCCCGGTATCGCATCTTTAACGACCCCCGGTGTAAGTATGCGAACAGCGTGCGCATGTACGAGCGGTTGAGAGGGCACGGGGTGGCGGAGGAGGTCGTCGTCGTTGACGACGACGACGACGACGACGACGATGGTGAATTTAAGCTAACCGTCTTCGACTCGCACGCCGGGTGAATTAATCGAGTTAATTGTTGTGTACTCTGCCTCTCCCTTCGTCGGCGCTTCTTTGCGCCTAATTAAGTGCATTCGGCCGAGCAGCGGGAGGGCAAAGTTAAACGTCGCTTAGTGCGCACGAGCTCGACCCGAGCGCCGTTGTTCCTCCTCGTGGCGTACGAAAGTCCCGTCTTTTGTATCCGCATCGTCTGGCGACGACATAGCGATTCCTCCTGGGGTCCTGGGTAATTGTGAATTCGTTGCCGGGCGTCGCGACGCAGCCGTTTCGCGCGGATGACGGCGAATTGGAAGGCGAGTTAACTCTTCCCGTAGGACTCCAGCGATCTCGTTGCAAGAATAAATTGTTTCCTCGCCTCTAGATGCTTATGTCCAACTTTATTGATACCTATCGTATCGTATCAGAGAGATATCGATTCTCGAAATAGAATAAGAATTTATATTGTGTATTAAAATCTTTCTCTCGATCGCTTTTCTATATAATTTTGTGTCTGATGTAATTTATTGATGTCGTTATTATCTTCTCATGTTAAAATAATAGTAGATAAACTACATAATGCAAATACGTGGTGCATAAGCATGCGAACTGTAGATAAAAATATACGACATACGAATAGAACAAACATTTGCGACTCCGATAAGGGGAAAATACGCGATGCGAAACTAGATAGCGTATAGTTAAATTAAATAGCTCGATTAAATATTATATTTCACAGAGAAAAGCAGAACAAAAGTAACATTCGTGGTCTACAGAGATAACTCGTATTTAACGGATATCCAGCTCTCTTGGCTGCACTAGGCGCCACGTGTCACAGTTATTTTCTGCGGCAGCATCGGTGTACATTATCATCTGTTAACACTGCCAACGCGAGATTTCTCTCCCGCTCTCCGGTACTGGGTTACCGCGACATATTCCAGACAACCGAAATTATTCCGCGGGAGAGACGTCGACCATCTCGCTTTTGAAAATACAAGCGCGATGTGGAATACATGAATGTCTGAAGCGTACGAATCCTTTCGCGCGGCGAGTGCATTTGCATCCGATATCTGGTCGACGTAAGTAGCCTTCCATCTAGCCAACACGTAGCGTTCGTCGGCGATCGATACGGTTCGTCGATGGGTGACAAATCAGTACGAAGAAGGCTTAACTCGGAAACGTGAATAACATTCGATCTACCTTGGCGGTGCAGTTCTCGGCATTCGACATGGTATTTCGAGGGTGAACGCTCGACGGCACTATCCGGCCGATCTTTTCCTTTTTACGCGGTTTTTTTTTTGTCACAGGTAGAACAGAACTCGAATGGAATATTGGAAACATTTATCTTGAATGTGCCTATTCATGCTGCCTTTGGAGCGAACTTTCTGAAGTTGGACTTATGGCACTCCCTGACCTCGGTCCTCCCATGGTTTTCGAAAAATACGGACGCATCGATCGATCTTACCTTTAGAAAAGAAGGAATCAATTTCGAATTTGGCTTGGGATACCCTACACAGTTTGAGTGTAGCTCCAGAACGAATAATGGTTCCAGGATACTCTGACGTTAAGCGCGAAGCGGTTTAAATCTACCGATCCAGACGAACAAGCGCAGAGAAAAGGGGAAGACGTACGCGTAGTTGTCCTAGGCGGGCTATTAATTTTGTATTTCGCTTAAACACGCGACGATGGGACTGCACCGGGCGGAAATTCATTTCCAGACTGCCTCTCGCCCTCTCTTTCTCGGTGTGGCGCGGCGCGCGGTTCTCTTATTGCCTTCCGCGCCCGAGCGGGATGCCTCTCAACGCACTCGGTTACAGAGGCGGTTTATCGAAAGTTTAAATTATTTCGCCGCACGAAGTCGACGGAGAACGACGAACGGTGGAACGGCAGGGGTCGGGGAGGGGATTTTCTCGTCAAACGGACGCGGTTGGCTCGTGCCTTATATGCCTCTCTCGTCCCTCGCGCGGAAAATCGATGTCCCGCGACCCGGAACGATTTTCCGCGGACGCATTCGAAGCGAAATCGGTAGTTTTAGCCGTCAAATTCCCGCGAGTTAACTCTTCAAATACCCAACGGATTTTTGTCACACGGGATATGGGACAGGATACGAGTGGATGGAGATTAAAAATTTCCAGTAGCCTTGTTTCGTACAAAATACGTTTTATTCAATAAACGGCAATACTGTTAAAATCTCTCACAGACACACGTGAATTGTTCATAATACAACAAATGCGTTATGTAAACAAATAGTACAGATTTGTATGCAATAAAAGATATTTCTCGACGGAATTATGTTTAAAATGTATCAATCTTAATAACATATATTTTTTTTTGTCACAAGTTTTGCTTTTATTTGCATAAAAATCAAGAACTGTTGTTTTCTCGATATTGTATCGAAGAGAAAAATCGATTCCATATAATTTGATTAAAGATCCATTATTAAAATTAAACATGAGATCTTCGTTCTCTTTCATCCATCAAACGACAGACTGATTCATTTACCTAATGTCGTGGAAACACCGTGATGGTTGTCATTGTCCCCTCGTATCCTCGTAGAATGACCGACAATCACGTAAGAGAAGAGGTACACGCGATAATATTTTTTTCCGCGTTTCCACCGCGAAATTTCGACGTTGATCGAGCGCGTTAATCGCGATTAGTATGTAGCCGGCCGTATCAGGCTGATCCCTGTAGAACAGCGAGATACGTGCTGGTCGACCGGTTCGCGAGCAAACATCGCGTCGTGCAAGTAAAACGATCACGCCGCTAATACGTGACTGACGGCAGACGGCGTGTAAACGAGATATCCGACAATACACACGGACGGTCAATTAAGATCCTCAGTCGCCGAGAATCGCCGAGCTAGGCACTGTACCATCCGTTCGCGATGAGAGCGTAAATGTGGGGATATGACGATGATCGTTCGCGACACGCCCGCGCGCCGCCGCCCCGTCGCCATTTCGCCGGATTCGTTTGAAGCGTCTTCGAGCGAGGAAACGCGATACTCTCCGTCGATTATCGATGCGGCTAGTCGAGCGAAGCTTCTCATCGGAGCGCACTCTTGATCGGTCTCGCAATGGTACATTAAACGCTTTGAGGGGCGCGGCCGAGCAAGAGAGAAAATGAAATACGCCGCTATCTCGAAGGGCGGACGCTCGATTTAATTTCGCTTCGTGTACGCTGCGGTCAAGAAAACCGTACGCGGAATCGCATCGTATTTATCGCAGTATCTGCGCGAAGCGAGCGGCGAACGCATCCGAGTATTTGTTAATCTAATTCAATTTGTTAACCTGACAATACGTGCAT
The DNA here is from genome assembly GCA_003595255.1 of Solenopsis fugax. NCBI lineage: Eukaryota > Metazoa > Arthropoda > Insecta > Hymenoptera > Formicidae > Solenopsis > Solenopsis fugax. The sequence continues at coordinate 15,090 of QKQZ01026747.1, forward strand.
GCATCGCCGACCGAGCACGATCGCTCTGGATCAAACAAGCGGACGTGCGCTATTTTCGAACGGCGTTTTAGCCGTGAAAGATGCTTTAATCAGTTCAACCGACCGCGTTTTGCAAACAGCTTGTCGAAAAAAATTTTGACAGCCAAATGAACATATAATAGTTTCCACGTGCTATAATAGAGAGAATAATAGATGAGGCGTAGGTGGCTTTTATATCCATAAATTAGCAATCGAGACTAGCCATCAAAATATTATATGTAGAGTTTTTGTCTTTCAACCGCTTTTATTTTTTCCACGTTCTCGCTGTTATATTGATGTTGACAATTACTCTTTTCATCGCTGATCAAATTGTCCATTGAAATTTAAAAAAAAACAACACTCGAAAAAAAAAATATAGCAATTATACATATTACGCGAGCTGTGTGCGATGAGCAGCTTAATGAATAAATAGAAAGAAAAACAAACGCAAACACTTTTAGTCTACACTGTCGAACGTTGTTGTTCAGAAAATTCAGTTTAGTTACGTTCTGTAAATCGCGCGGAGTGATCTGACCGTTTAAGCATAGGTGGCAGAATCACCGTGCGATTGGCGTGTAAAAGAATTTTATTGGCGTACGAGGGACACATCGCATTCCGGTGTCACCGGCTCGATGATTTTTTTTCCCCGCAGTATTAATTAGCGAGAAATCTCGTAAACGATCAGGGGGAAGGAGCGGGCGGAATACGCTGTATTTACCGGACGTGTGCAATTGCGACGCATCGCAGCACCGAGTATTCATATGGCACGGTCGAATTCCCGTGTTCGGACACGCGCAAAAATTTCAATGAATAGAGCAGACCGCGCCGCCCCATGGCGCCACCCTAAATATTCGTGCCCCATTCGAGAGGGACGAACGGTGGACCCTATCCCTGTAACGTAACCGGTGATATACCCTCGCTGGAGACATTCCCCGCTGGACTTTATGGCCTTCGCTTAACCCTAGCCCACATAAGCGACCCCAACTGCGACCCGTCATTGGGACAAAGACCAGGGGCGGCGATCAGTTAATATTTTTAGCTTTCAGCTAGGCACTACAGGCGATGCTAATGACGAACGAGATTATGGTAATTATCGCTTTCGGGGATATCGCGTTTGAAGTTCTTTACTGAAAGGGGGGAAAACCCTCGCCGTTGTAGATGAATCTTCAATTATCGGGCGTTTCACGATTTTCCGCGACCCGCATGTGCGCCTATCAGACTTGTCCTCTCTTCCCCTCCCCCTCCCCCACCCCTCTCGAATTGTATATGTATTTTTAGCGTCGTAAATATTTACGTGATTTACGGCAAATTTAATGAAGCTCATGCTCACCGTACCGTGATCTCGATGACTCGAGACCGTTTCCGAGTTGCAGCGAGTTCACTATGCGGGCGCTACGACAACTGTTTAAAGCGAATTTATGACGCGATCAGTTAAATATCAAACTTTACAGCGCGCTAGAGAGGTACACTTAAAATCCGGTGATCTGAATTTACTGCGTATTACAGAACTCAATGCGCGATTAAACAACGATGGAAAACTCGTGGAAAAGCTTTATGAGGATTTACAAATTCGTAAAATATTATTAATTTGTGACTATGGAGAGCATGCGGTTGAAAATTTTGATACGAAATATTTCATAAGCGCCAAGTTTAATTTTGCACCAATATAATTTTATTTCTACTAAATTAGTTAAGCTATTCGCAACTTGTGAACTTTTAATATTCCATATTCCAATACCCGGGAGTTAAATTAGAATCTTATTAAATTCAAGTCTATTTAAAATTAAGGGACTAATAAAATGTCGTCTACTTGAACGTTCATATTTTATTAGTCGGAAGCTTTAAAAATACTTAACGTTTAACTTGAAACGTCCCAAACGACATATGTACTCTTCACAAATGGATATTTTATTGTTTCTTCCGTGGATGCGGTGCTAGACTCGCTGTTGGAGTAACCAGCTGGGCCCGCATAGTCCCACTTTTCCAGAGGGTCCCCGCCCCCCTCCTCTCCTCCCGCTCGTTAATACTCGTTTCCCTTTGTAATGGACCGCCTCATCCCGTCGCCGGAAACTTCACAATTTATTCATGTTGTTGGTCAGACGCGAAGAACGCCGCCGAGCGATATATAATTAGGATTATCAATCGCGCGCAGCGTGACTCTCTCGGCAATCGGGTCAGATAGCGCGGGGGCAAAACTGGACGGTAGAAATAATTGCGACATCAGCTGACGCGCTCGCTGTAAATTCCAGACTTTGGCCCGCCATCTGTCACAGCGAACTTGGCGCCATACGCCACGACGGTTTCTTACCGATCTGGCGACGCGACGCAGGGATAAGGACGAGGGGCGGCGCAGAAAGTTTCGCCCTCTCCCTCTCCGGCTTCTGTTTTCAGCATACCAAGCTGCCTGCTACCGGGAAAATATCGCGAGCTTATGTGTCATCAACAAATAATTACACGCTGCCGCAACCGCTACACTCCGCCGCCGCCACCACCGCCACCGTCGTCCAGCATGTCGCCCCGAGGCGAGAAGTTTTTATCTCGCCCGGAAACTTCCGGCGCATAAAGACGACACGATGGGGACATCGCGATGCGACGCGGGAGTCTTTTAAATGTCGGCGGAAGAAAGTGCGCAATAAGCATATTTCACGCGTGCGCTTCTTCCCGGTCCCGAGAGAGAGAGAGAGAGAGAGAGAGAGAGAGAGATCGAGCTCGTTTTCTCACAAGATAAACCGCGCGCGTGGCGAAATTTTAGAGCGCGCTTTGTTCGAGGCTGGTGTGATAATTAATCGCGATCCTGTCTCTCTCTCGCGATTGTTGAATGGAAGATGAGTAGTTTTAATTACATTTCAATAATTCGACAAGAATATTTTATGTATCGAAAATTTAATGGATATTAGTTCGATTCGTACCATCATTATCGCGCCGTTATTAATAAAGAATGTTTATTTTAATTTTAGAAATATACAATAGCCAAGAATGTTTATTAAATATTTGTTACAGCGGATGCTGGAAAGCGAAATGCTAGCCAAATACCATTTAACGCCGGTAGGAAATCTTTTGAAGGGAAAAGAGATAAATGGCGAGAACCAAGTCGCAATGTCAGCTACATGGAAAGAATATACTTCGCGAATCCTCGTGTTTTCGAACCAATTCTCATGCACGGCGCTCAATGCGAAAGAAGCAGCATCTTGCTGCGTGCAAACACGTAAATACGCGAGGAAATCATCTCTTATCTAGCGCGTCCGCCCAGATCAAACATTTCTCCACGTTGAGAGTTCTCTCTCTCTCTCTCTCTCTCTCTCTTTCTCTCTCTCTTTCCTCGGTACTCTCGACTCGAGCTCGCTCTCGGTTATTTACTAAGCGAAGGAGCAACAGTAAATCGAGCGACGGGTTAGCGCGCTCGCGCATACGCGCGCTTTATCGCGATTTTATCTGGAAATATTGACAAGATAACCCGTGAAGAACGAGATATAATTTGGTCCTTTATAGCGCGCTCAGACGCAATCATTTCCGGAGGTTTCATTATAACCGGCTCTATAATAAAGCATTTTTCCATCGCTTTTGTTTCGGCTTCGTCTTCCTCTCGTTGCCTTTTGCGTAGATTTGCCATACTTTCATCATGGCGCAAATTGAGCGACGTTGTCGAGATCCACCCGACGAGCGGCGCGTCGCACAGGAGGGGGGATTCTTACGGGCGAACGACAGAAAGTAAGTGGAGCATTCCATGCCAAATCGATCAGCCGGCCCGATCAAAGCCGGGAGCGGGGCTCCGAATGTAATCCGAGTGCGCGCGCGACCGAGATTGCCGGGGAAAAATCTAATTTGAAACTTAAATGGGGGGAATTTGTATCCCCGTTGCTCTCTTACGATGATTCTTCGCGCGTAGGAAATGAAACTCAGCCCGGGTTCTTGAGCACCGAGCGCGCGTTTATATGTCTCGATTCGATTCTGATATTCCTCGTGTACGCCTCGAATATTTCTCTCGCCACGCCTCTCGCGGTACCACACTTCGGTAGATCCTCCGCAGCATCATGCAAAATCTTAATATCGCGGAGAAAAGGAGAGAGAATTTTTATGATGGACGCGCTATTATTTTTCCGACTTTCTTTATTCACTAGTAAAATAAAGATGTAAAGGAAAAGAATAGGAAGATAGAAAAAAAATGAAATTACTGTTGGAAGTGTAGGGGAGAGTGGGGTAAATCGGACCTAGTAGCAGTTTTTGCTCTGTATAAGACACAAATAAAGTCCGATCATAAAACTGAAGGTGTCGTTGGAAAGA
>QKQZ01026750.1:0-11682 GCA_003595255.1 Solenopsis fugax
GTGTGTGTGTGTGTGTGTGTTCTTACTTATACTACTATAACAATTTATGCTGGTAGAAATTTAGACTACTTCTCTAAAGAATTTGGATTTTTTGCGATGATTGTGTACGATGTAAGAATAATACTCTCTGAAATGCGAGCTGAAATTCTTTTTGGTTTCACGTCGCGAGCAATGCAAGGATCATTCTCTCTGAAATTTAGCAAACTGATATTCTTTTTTGGTTTCAACGCGCAAAACGTCCACAGCTCCTTCGTCCGATGCTCGTGTCAGAACTTACCGGGAAAACCGCCGGGGAGAAGAAGGAAGGCAAAAGAACGCCGTGTTACTTCGGTCGGATGAGGGGAAGGGGAACTCTGGCTCCCGACACGCTGATTCGACCCAGCGCAGCGTGGCACGTCACGATGGGATTTCCGGCCGAGATATTCCCGTGGAAATAAAATAACACCGGCGCTCCGGCCGTATATTCATAACTGTCGACAGCCCCCGACCTTGCGCAAACGTTTGCGGCTCGAGTCGCGGAATTAAAATATCGCAAGGAATTTTTAATCTTTTATCTATAGAAGCGTGTGTACACGTCCACTTTAGATTGAGAAATCTGCAGTGATAAGTTAATTTATAGCCTGACTGCTTTACGTTAATTTGAGAAAGAGACAGAGAGAGAGAGAGAGAGAAACAATGAATCTGGGCTTACATTTCAGTTTAGTGGTAATTTCAGAATGACAGTTCAACTCTCTGCTTGGCTTAAGGGTTAAAGGAAGGGTAGATATCCCGTATCGAGTAGCTGTGCGTTTGTCACGATATCGCATGTCGTGCTTTGGGATTTAATCCTACCGTATGTACATGCGCACGTGCACATGTGTAGGAGTTACGATCTAAGTAAATCCGTGAAACGATATCTCGCGAAAGAGGAAACCCCTTCTGGGGAGATCGAACAATACCTCGCGGTCGAGTAAGCGCGGACGCAATGCTCTACGAAATAAGGAGGCGATTCTTTTGTGTACCGAAGATCCCTGTTCTTTGAGCGACGGAACGTATCCCGGGTAACCTGAATAAATCGCGGATTTCAGGAGCAATAAACTCGATCCTTTCGCGGTCATCGATGTCTAGATCGTTCTTGTTGATTCGTCGAAATTCCTCTCTTTCTGTAGGTAGCGCGGATTATCATAGAAAGGAGAGCCGGCAAGATTTTAACATTTCAGCTGTATGCCTGGCTTTCGAAATACGTAAATCCGAATAATGCAGGCGAATTTCGACGAATAAATGTCGATCGAAGTCTTCTTCGTGACGGCGCAATAAAAGTCAGCGATTCGATAAATACGAAAACTTTTCTACACCTTCCACTGCACATCCGTACGAAAATATAAATGGAATGTTATTTGCTAATGTGGATACAATTGGGTGCATCTGACTGAAAAAGATGATGCGGATAACTGTCTATTTTGTTATTGAGTAGGAAACGTCGAGTTTCGCAGTCCGAGCTGAATTGTTATTATAAAATCTCTCTGCATCATCCGTCCATCTCCCACGCGTGAAGGATGATGCGCGTTTTATATCCTACGTGAATTACATGGGCGCGCGAAGGAAACCGGATGGAGTTTCCGTTCGGCCAGGAGGAAAAGACCCTTCGACGCGGTAGTGCTTTCACGTAGGAACGCCTTTTCATTCCCGCAATTTACATCCATTTGTACCGAGAAGACGCGGCCGATACACCTGGCTCACGCTAACAGCGGCTGAAAGCACTCGACTAGACCTATTTGAAGCATCCCGCGGATGTAGGTCGGGTTCGAACGTGCGGGAAGATGCCGAATGAAAAGAATCATTCCTTTGTCATAGCAGGCATATACATATAGTGATATGTAATAATACAGCGAAGATGTAAGGTGAAGTAAGGGAACGCAAGATTCGCCACTGTTGAATAATATTGTCGCTTTCTGGCTCCGTTCTTTTACGAACCAATTTACAGGTTGCAGAAGGGGCAAATGAACTCAGCACTTTTGCTTGATAGCAACGAGTGAGCAGTCACTTTGACGCTATCAATTTTGCAAGTTACAATAAACGTTTTCGTTTTTTTTTTTTTAATTTTTAGTATGCAGCTGCATGGGGACATTGAAAAATCACGAAATGCTCGCAAATAAAATCTGTCACGGATTAGCGATAAATAAGAAGATTTAAAATATCAAGCGTGAACTACAGATTTGTAAATAACGGTCCGCGTGATTAAGAACGTGACAAAGAACAGAACGATACCAATCTTAATAAATGAGGAGCATCATCATTACCCGACGGATCGCGCTGCGACGCAGAGTGGTAAGAAACAATTTCCTTTGTTGAAACGAATGTTACGAGGCTTCGTCTGATGAGGAGATATAAGGAGCGAAACGAGAGAAGAAGATGAAGAAAACAAGGAGGAAGATAAAAAGTTTCTCTATCACAAGATAACGTTGTCGAGCTCCGACGTCATCTTTTATGTCCCAATTTACGCCTCGGGGTGGAGGGAAGGTGGCGGGCGGGGTGTCTCCTCGTCGTGTTTCGAAGGGGGTGAGTCTGCTTAGATATAAGATGAAAGAGGCTCGTGTAGAAAGAGAGTGCTCCAAGGCAGAAATAGAGGAGGTATCTTGCTCCCGGCATCCCTTACCTATGAAGTTTGATTATGTTTTTAGGACGCCGAGAAGAAGCGGATCAAATTTCGCAGCCACTCAACCCGGCCTCGGTGTCCGAGCACGATCTTTTTCCGTCCGAAGTATATAACCCAATCCCTTCTTATAGCTTCGTTTTCCGTCAACTCCGTGTTATCTCTGATCAAACAAATCAAGGGTAAGCGCATAGTCCATACTCCTGCGTTATACTGCATTACTGATTTACGTTAGTAATTCAAAAGATTCGTGAATGAGACAATCGCCGCCCCCCTTCTCACTCGGTCCTCTATTTATTCTAACGCTTATAGACAAAATTGTTTTCGACCTTACCGCGCGATTTCAATGTGCACGCGAATCATAGAGCTTGCATCGGCGCAAATTTCTGCACGCATTTCATTTCGTTACAAAAGCTTCAAATTACAAAACAAACGGCGTTAACATCCGTCCGAATTAATGATCGTGGAAAACCGATGATGACAGGGGACGGGCGTATCAATGGAAAGCTCCCGTGTCAAGCTGCTATGACGAGGTAGAGCTCGAAAACATTTTATGCGATATACGCTGCGGCCAGGAGTCTGCTCCGCATTGTTGGCCCTGTCAACTGCACACACCTACCTACGCACAGTCAGGGCGGACATACGTACACGCCTGTGTGCACGAGCAAACTATCCCGCCTGACCCCAACTGGATTAGGCTCGGACGCCCGCGCACACACGCATCATGTCACACACGCATATACGTGTATACTGAGTCACACGCAAGAGGGATAGTCCTATATAGTCGATTGATCGCCGATAAAATTTCCCCCTGCCGTCTTCCCATCGCATCGGTCGACGTCAAAACCTCTTAAGTTCCCGGGGCTACCAGTAATTTCTCGTTGCAATTTCTTTCTCCTTCATCCTACACGTGCGTGAGATGTACTGACGATACCAGATTAATATCTCAGCGGGCGCGACGTGGTGTGCCAAGAAGTCTTAGTCTTAGTACGGCAAGACTGACGAGGCTCTTGTTAATCTTGTTTCGTGACCGCGAAGCATGAAGTAATTTTGACGCGATACCTCGCGGATAATTTCGTCACCAACGCGCGCAACGCGTTAAATAAAATGTATCGCACGAGTATACATATATCGCGAAACGAGAATTCGAACATTTAACCTTTCTCGAAAATGACCCTGTAATCGCGATATGATTGATATCGCTGTACACGAAAACTGACATAACGTGATACGTTTTAAATGTTGCTGAATGCTAAACTACTGTAGTACGGTGTGAATTGTATTTTATCTGAAATCTCACAGATATCACGGTGACATAGACCTCCCAACAATTTTCGCTATTTATATTCTACAAAAGTTCCTATGGGAATCGAATCATCGCACGCATTTAAATTTAAATAGTATGCGAATTAGGCAGCGAGAGCATCGAGTTACCAGCAGTGTACACAGAGTGCTGAAAACGTTTTACAAGAACACTAGAATTCCCTCCACGAAATAGATCTTTAATTGGATCCTAAGTCAGAGGGAGTATCGCCCTATTTAACGTAATGTGCGTCGAAGCGTGACCAACGACGATCGGTAGGTTCGTCCTCGAGGACGCTACTTCGCGTGCTGATCGCATTACCTCCGGCGTGGCTGTGCCTCGGGGGCACGTTTTCCGCATAGCCAATATCAAGCAGTCCCGGTACGTGCGGGGGTACACAGCCCCTAGCAAATAATCGGAGAATACGCCGAGTGTTCTCGCACCACCGGTTAAAATGCCCACTGCGCATGCTAATGCGTTACATCGAGAAGCGAGTATCCTGTCGTTCGACTGTTTTGCACCGATTTTCGTTAAATTCAATTTTTCTCCGTTTCCGTGCACCCGGCCGGCGAGATAAGAAAAAGGTCTCTACGTGCCGTGGCGACGCGACAAATTACTATCGCCTCGAAAACGCGAAAGGAAACGTAGTTGAGTTAGCCGTAACGTGAGAGGAATTCAGATTTCAAGTATTAATGACTGGTAATCGCGACATCTACGGGCGACCAGATTTCGGTTATAATTACAGCGCTGAGATAATAATATCGATCTCATTATTTCGACATCGCCGCCGTGTGCAATGGCGAATGTATAGAGCGTATATAAAGGCGAATTATTACTGAAAATGCGCCACTAAATAGCATTTTCGACGAGATAATTGAGGCTCACGGAGAACAAACGAATCTTATTAGCTAATTTAGTCTGGGTGGCGCTTGGCGCTCTTTAGATATTAATGATAAACGCCATAAGCGACTTATCGTTCGCTTAATTCTCGCGCCTAAGTTCCCTCTGGAATAAGCTCTCCCCGCAAGCTTTTTCACCTTAACGATGCGTGTTTCGTTTCGAACAACGGACGCTATGCGCTATTCTACGGCTGCTTGAGATAGGGCTCCACGAAAGTCGAGCTAATTTTGAATAATGAGCGTATATTAAATTCGATCTGAATAACGCCAGAAGCGCAGCAGCGTGATGTTTGTGACGAGTTACCAGCTACTCTTTACCGAGATATACTCGAGCTGTTGCAACCTTTGGAAGCGAGCTTTACGTTGGGACGGGTCCTTAACTGGCTTTAATCAAGTGAAAACTTCTCGGAATGCTGAACATTGCGTTCCACATCTTCCGACGCTTTTGACCAAGTAGAATAAGAACTATCGCGACGTTCACGATGATTAACTGCGATGCTACAGTAATTAACATATCTTTAACTCCTAATTGATGAAATCGTATAAAGTTGGTGTCAAGGGGAAAATCCGAACGTTCTTTTAATATGACTCACGTGATTCTGTCATAGCGACATTACACTGAGAGAAATGTTTGGTAAAATCAGCCAAAGTTTGGTTGAATAGTGATCAAATGAATTTTACAGTGATAGTTACTAAATATACAGTTGTTTTGACCAAACAATGTGTAGCCTTAACCAAATAATTATCTTCATACAACAAATTACAAAAATTGAAAAAATCGTTAAGACTCCTTATACAAATTCCACTAATAATTTAAGGGAAAGATTGACCAATAGGAGTCGACACAAGATGTTAGTGTGCTCATAAAATTTATTAATATCTCATATGATGAAAAAAGGCGTGCATTCGACACGTGAGTCGAAACGTCTGCGGATTATTGTTAAACGTACTTTGCGAATTAATGTTAGGCTTATTTTAAATAACGTCGAATGCACGCCTTTTTTCATCATATGAGATATTAATAAATTTTATGTGCACACTAACATCTTGTGTCGACTCCTATTGGTCAATCTTTCCCTTAAATTATTAGTGGAATTTGTATAAGGNTTACAAAAAGTTTTGTTAAATGTAACTAAGTTTTTGGTACCAGTAACTATTAATTTGATCACTATTCTACCAAACGATTTCTCTCAGTGTACATGAGTTATTGAAATATCTGTCTTGAGAATAATTCGAATGTAGGGCTGTTATTAAAATGCGCAATATACATTAAATATTGCTTTTACAGTGTATTTGTGTGGCACAAGTGACATAGACAAATCTTGCCAAAATATTTTGCCCAGGAAGTCTACATACTTTTTTGGTGAAAACATTATCGGAGCGATTCGACGGAGCGCAAACTCTTGAAAATGATAAGTGACGCCCTGGCTTTTCGTGAAAGAGACGGAGAGTTGAGTGCCTCCTTCGCGGACTGAGCCAACCAGTAAACAACGATTTGTCATCGAGACTAATAACGGCGTTCTGCTCGGAGCAATATCATACACTGTGCACCTACTTCCGTTACCGCTTTATTTGTCTCGATTCCCCTCGGTACATCGACCGACGGAAATTTCCGCGCGAGGCAATATGAGCCATTGGGATGAAACGAGTCGCGCGGATTGATGCCCGGCTATTAAAAATTCCGTGCGAGCGGTATGCCGAAAAATAAATGGCGAGGAACGCATGGAGCTTTCGGTCATGCTTTATTAACGACAATGTCGCGATACGTTTATCCTATTTGCGGAAGTACGGCGAATATCGCATCACTGTCGAGACATTAAATCGCCCGTTTGTTTTACCACATTGCACGTCCTCGCGTTGTTTGTCAAGCGTACACACAATATGTCAAGCGTTTTGAACTTCTAAAATCGTTTCATTCGATCCAACTGGCCGACATTTCAGTCCCAATCTAGTCGTCCAATATCCGAAAAATGTTTTATATTATAACTTTGAACCGAGAGAGAGAGAGAGAGAGAGAGAGAGAGTGTGTGTGTGTGTGTGTGTGTGTGTGTGTGTGTGTGTGTGTGTGTGTGTGTGTGTGTGTGTGTGTGTGTGTGTGTGTGTGTGTGTGTGTGTGTGTGTGTGTGTGTGTGTGTGTGTGTGTGTGTGTGTGTGTGTGTGTGTGTGTGTGTGTGTGTGTGTGTGTGTGTGTGTGTGTGTGTGTGTGTGTGTGTGTGTGTGTGTGTGTGTGTGTGTGTGTGTGTGTGTGTGTGTGTGTGTGTGTGTGTGTGTGTGTGTGTGTGTGTGTGTGTGTGTGTGTGTGTGTGTGTGTGTGTGTGTGTGTGTGTGTGTGTGTGTGTGTGTGTGTGTGTGTGTGTGTGTGTGTGTGTGTGTGTGTGTGTGTGTGTGTGTGTGTGTGTGTGTGTGTGTGTGTGTGTGTGTGTGTGTGTGTGTGTGTGTGTGTGTGTGTGTGTGTGTGTGTGTGTGTGTGTGTGTGTAGCTTTGCACCACGGTACATCGAAGAGCGTGCATGAACATCGATTTGCTAGGTCTTTTTATATTCCTTGGTGTGCGTATCGGAACAATGACATCATGGAACGATGCGTAAGCTTAATATAGAAGCTCTGTGAAATTTCCATAATCATGGCTCCGTGTCATAATTCCATTGTACATGAACGCGGTACAGAAAAGAGAGAAGAAGAGAGAAAGAGAGAGAGAGAGAGAGGGAGAGCGTATTGCGGCCACGTAACTTTGCAAACAAGTATAAATATATATAAATTATAGCTTATGTAAAAACGTATGTATCCGTAAATTTTATACATTATTAGGTAAAATAAAATAATATAATATTTAAAAAAATGTTTTGTAAAGTTCTTTTTAATTTTAAGTTAATTTGGCGCATGCTAATTATACTTTGCTCAAATTACTCTGGCAATTTTGTACCTATTCATAATTTATTTTAGTGACATTTCTGCAAATATAACAATATGTTCAATATTACAGCCACGTGTAATATCTCGTGTTTAATATAAATATAAATATCAAAGATTATTGGCCAATTACATTCGTCAGTAAATGCATCGTTGAAAAAGAAAAGAAAAGAATGATAATGCTTCCGCGGGATATCTGTTGTTCATCTGTTTTACCCCGGAAATGTATCTCGTTTCTCCATTTAAGGATTAATTACAGCCAGCAGCGCGTGTTACGTCACGTGCGCCTCCACTGTTCGCCAGCGAAATGCATTCGAAGCCGCGAGATATCTTGCATGCAATCCCGAGAGCTCGCATCGGGAAGAATCGCAACGCGCGTTCGTTCGTGCACTAAAGGGGTGAGAGATAGTACATGGGGCGGGAGAGTGGCAAAAAAGAGTTCAATTTACGACGTCAAAGTGGCGCAGGGAAGGACGATATGGCCGAATCGGTAGAATCCGGTGCGCTGTAACGTACGAACGTAGGCGAGATGGTCGGATAAAAAGCGATCTAGGAGAAAGAGAGTGAGACAGGAGTGAGGCAAGACAGTAGTCAAGCCGGCGTATACACGTACACGCGGATCGCAGCTTAACGGGAGGCACGTTCAGAACGTGAGAGACGTGAGGGTGGTCGTTCGGCTATGGGCGGCATTAGCGGCAGTAAGCGGCAAAAGCGGGGACTCGATCGAGTCTCGTATATATATACACACACACACACACATACACACACACGCGCGCGCGCGCGCGCGTTCGTTTACCTACACACGCCGTCAGGTCAGGCACCTTTATGCTCATACAATACACACGCCTCGCGCCCTGTGTGTATCCGTGCACGCGTATACGCGCCGAGGCAATTGGGTAATGGGCGATTTAACACGGACCATCAGATAGCGCGACGGGACAAGGAGGTGTGTGCTTCTCCAGGGTTCTACGATTTCCGTGGCTACGAACTCGCAGTAAGAACGAACGCGCGGAGGCGGATAATGCCAACCACGGGGTAAGAGAGGAGGGTCTCGACGGTAAACGGGAGAATCACCGAGACCGTGGAAAAACCCTTCTGATTGCCGCAGCCCGCGGGCTCCTCTCTTGTTCGTTCGACACGCTACCCTGCATCCCCACAACAGGAGCAGGTGGAAAGAAAAAGCATGGACCTTCCAAGTCAGACGGAAAAAAATTAGAACTGTAGACGTCATCGAAATCCTGCCGTTCAGGTGCCAATCTTGCTATTAATATTTAGTTCGTATTTGGAACACACGCGACAACTTTTGTACTCTCGTGCTGCTCCTTTTCTCTGGAATTCGATGAAATTTTCAACTCGCAGCAACAAAAGGGATTGAGAAGAAGGCTTTGGAACACAATGCTTCCAAGCGCATAATGTCGATCCTCTTTAATATCGAACAAAGATTGAATAAATCATTTCGAACTTTCCATAATTCATTAATTATATACGCTAAGATAATCGGCGCGACGAAAGGATTCGCATAAATTTTAAAGAATCAAAGAGCAACCTCATATAGGGGGAGAGAGAGAGAGAGAGAGAGAAGGAGAGTTTCATGGAGAGTTTCTAAGCGGATTTAAACAAAACAGTAAAAGAAGAGCTCGCCGCAGTGCGTATATCCCGCGTTATGAAAATTGTACAAGTATTTTAAGCTTGTTATATTCGAATGAAAATTTTTAACGCTAGGTCCAATCTGTGCAGAATTATGCAAACTTTTCGCACCTTGTATTTAGTTTACGCACGTTAACGTTGAGAACTATTGAGTTCATTACGCATCTGATTATGTACTGCAACGATTACCGCGTGCAACAATTTGCCGCACGTGCTATTCAGCTTGTCCGAAAATCCCGCTTTTAAGCGGCAGCGACGGGTGAGATTAAACACAAAAACAATCCGCGTTACGCCAGAGATGTGTTCTGCGTTCGATCATTAATTCCACCAATGCGGAACCTGTGTGGGAGAACCACATGAGTCGACGGACGATATGCGGTCATAGTTATTCAAATTATTACGCATAAAGCGAGCAAATAATGCGCCTGAAATCGATGTTTTCCTTTTGTCGATGAGCAAGCACGCCTTTCACGTAAGATCGTATACCGACCGCGCGTGCGATCCCCCCGAAAATGTTAACGCCGTGATGTAAATGACGTTGATGCCTGACGAGATCGGCCTTTTTCCTCCCCATGTTGCAGCGAACGCGAAATAACCGTCCGGTGGTGGGCGCGGAGTGATAAATGTGTCTTAACTTGACCATCTGGTCGGCGTCGTTCGTTCCTGCCCATACGCGTATACGCGTACACGCTACATCCGCGTCGGACTGCGCCGGCAATACGGCGGCATTATTTTGCATCGATTTACATAACGGATAAAACGCGCGACTGTGGTCGCGCGGTGTTGGTAGCCTTCTCGTTGTTGGATTATATTTTCGGGACTGTGCGCGCACCCTCTCTATTCACATTCAAATATTTTCGCCGATTTCATTTTGTCGGGTGGCGCGTTGTCAGCCAACGTCAGGTTATATGTGTACAATACGGCGCAGCTGCGTTACAACTTATTAAAAATGCTCAATTGCATAGATACCGAGAGGAGAATTACCTGGCAAAAATTCGTTTCAACATTTTCCTCTACTGTATATTTTCTTAAAATCGTGACAAGCGATGGAAGATTTTTGATCTTGCCGCGCCATTTATTATTAAATTAAATAGAAAATGCGATAATTAGCAGCTTTAATTAACTAATTTGATGAATTATTCACTTAACATTTTCCGCTGTTAAAATAGCCGTAGTTTGCATTGTTGAAATAATTTCTGAATCATATTTTCGGAACGACGAGTGCATCGCATTCACATTCAAATATATTTCGTCGATTTCATTTTGGCTAATAGGCACCTTGTTGATTAACGCGAGCTATTATACTTAAAAAAAAATAAAAGAAAAGAAAAAAGATACAGTACATTGAATTCAGAACAAGCAGCTGCGAAAATTCAAATAATAATATAAAATCCAGACGCTGAAGTTTACTTTGCAGCGATATTACGGCATAAAAAAACGACTAGCCTTTCTTCTAAAAATATTTACCGTTACGATAAATAGGAATGTGTAATGGTTCCGGGTGACATTAATTAATTGATTTTCAGAGTTATTCAATTATTCAGAGCTTCCAAACATGTTCATGTGCACACAGCTTTCGGAAGTAATCGACTGATAAACCTCATTATTAGCGTACTGCTATGCTATTGGGCAAATTAATTCATTGACTGTTAATAATATTGATTCTACTCTATCAAACAATACCACATGTATCGACAGATATGATAATTAATAGCTGCTACTTACAGACCGTCATAATCCTGCGAATTTAATGAATTTTTAACGTTGTACGACTGTTACATGCGGAACCGCGTCGTAACGATAATCCCATTTTCCGATCGGAATAGCGCAAACCGGATGTAAATGGGAATTCTAGGATGTGCGCTATGTACAGTCGTATTCCGCCACAGCTACAATGTGCTTGACTATTCAAACAAGCGGCGAACGTAAAATTTAGGTTGCGCGAAAAGGATTTTCATTGCGGCGCGCCGTGCCTTCAATACCATAGCCGGTCGAGCGCGAATAGTACAACGGCCTTAAGCCCGGATTAATTGTGTTCAAATATTAGCGATGTAGTGGCGGTACAAGAGAAGAGAGGAAGGAAGAGAGAAGGGAGCAAAGGGAGACTAGAGAGAGAGAGAGAGAGAAGTAGTGTCAGGATGCTACGTGGGCTGCGGCTGACCCGAATCCTCGCATGCGAGCTCACGCCGCGGGTTGAAAACTTGCTGGCGCAGAAAAAGCTTCGCTGATTCAAGGAAATGCGAGAAAATGCCCGTGGAAATTCAGAAAATCATGCCAGCCCATCCCCCGAGC
>QKQZ01026754.1:0-15710 GCA_003595255.1 Solenopsis fugax
GATACATTCAAAGTTTTCAAAAAGAATCTTATTTATCTTACTTAAATTTTCAAGAAATGCTGATTGTCAGAAATTACTTCGACTGTCGCAAAACACATTTTTTACGACTGCTACGACTTCAATATGATGTCGTCACCAACGAAACTTTATTAGCAACGTCGTTATATTAGGACGCGTTTACAGTATTTAAAGTAAATTTTTAACCTATACCCATACAAAGATATTTCCATTTTTACGAATTACCCCACTTAACGAATAGCCCTGGTCTCCCCTACTTATGCTAGATTTTCAGTATCGTGTTATATGTATACATAAATTGTCAGAAAATTTGCGAATCATTATATTACAATATAGTAAGAAAATTAAAAAAAGAAGTTAAAGTTATTTGTAAATACTTATTTTAAATAGTTTTTAAAATGTAAAAGAATTTAAAGCAATCACAAACTACGTTTAGATAGTTGCGTCTCCGTGAGTTGTATATACGGTAGTGTTAGTGACTGTATGACAGGTGATTGTCTAAAAATTTGTGGTTGATTAGTTTAAGCCCTTATATTTCAAAAAATTCCTATAAGCACATGATATTATTTTTATATTAAATAATGTTCTTGAAACATTAATAAAAAATAATTACATATCCACTCCTGATAATAATTACGTGAATATTATAAGAAGTAAATAATATTCTTTAATATTTTAGTCTTTTAATTCGGGAATATTGTAACTTTTAAATATAATAATTATAAAGTTTACGAATATTTTATGCATAATAATTCACATTAATTTTTGACCATAATATTCGTAGAGCATTTTCATAATATTCCACGGATATTGAAGTAATATATTACGAATATTATGTAAAAACGGACATATAACATTAATACAATATTTTCATAATATTAAAATAATATTAAAAATAATATTCTATGAATATTATGTGAATATTACTCGGATACCCGAGAAATTAAAATATTAAAATAATACTCCGAGAATATTATTCGATATTTTTAATATTATTTTAATATTAATGTGCACTCATAGGGCTAATGCTTTCTTTTTATTAAATATTTCAGATCATTTTTACATTATATTATATTAAGTGTAACTACTAAATAAAAATATAGAATAAAAACGCTAATTATATTCTATATATAATCTTTATTGAAACTTTTTAATATTCTTAATCCTTTAAATAAATATTAAAATTTATTATATTCAGAGGATTACGATCAGCAATATTTCAGAAAAGTTTCAGCCATTTCAATAACGTTTTGGTATTATTTCAGAAAGATTTAAGATTTTTTTTAGTAACTTTTCAGCAATTTTTCTACAAGATTTCAAGTGCAAGAATCGCGAATATTTTGCTATCCTACAGACATTTCAGAAATGATGCAGATAAATATATTTCACAACCTTTTTAAAGTGTTTCATTTCTCAATTGAAATATTTATAAAACATCTTTGAAAATTTTCGGTGCTATATTGTTTTAGCCAATTCGACCATTAAAAAAAAGTAGTTAATTTGATTAAATTTTTCAGCTCAAATATTTATGTATTTAATTTAACCCTTACTTTACTGAAGGAGTATCCGAATAATTAAAGTATGAGTATCAAAGCTCAGACCAGTAAAAGTTTAGCTAAAAAATAACAACTGGAAATAGGACTGGAATGTAAAAAAAAAAACATTACTGACGTAAAAAGCACATTACAAAAATTAAGTTTGCAACTAATTGTTATAAACAAATTATTAAAAATTGATCTACGGGAAAAGTGATTATGTCAACCGATTCTATGAGAAAAATTACTAAAAAAATATGTATAACTCTCGCATGCATACAGTAATAGTTGTAATAGTAGATGAGACTAAAAGGTCATTCTACAATGGCAGGAGTAGTAGTGGATTAAGAAGTAAGCATTAGACGTAGGCTATAGAATTAAGGTATTCTTATATCCGAGTGTCTATAACGGCATGTAATAAAGGGTATAATGAGTCAATCGCGCTAGTTTTTGTATTACTACTGAGCTCTCATTGGTTGAGAGTAAGAGTAGATCGTAGGAAATGTATTTCATCCATTTTGCTTACTACGACGTTACTCCTTAATCCACTATTACTACCGCCATTGTAGACGGACCATAATTCTATAGCTTACGTCTAATGCTTACTCCTTAATCCACTACTACTACTGCCATTGTAGAATGACCTTAATTAGTCTTTGAAGTAAATGTACGGAATTACGCCACTGACCCGAATGATGCCACCATAATTTGTTTTTGCCCGTAATAAAATACAGCTGATTGAAAATGTCTAAACATTACCAAAAAGTCATTAAAATGTATCAAATGGCTCCGCCTAAAGTAAACGCATATAATGTGATTTTCCGTGAAAAGCAGTTTCAATAACCCATGTAAAGATCTGTCACTTTTAACTGTACACGACTAAGTTTATTCTTAAATTGTTACTATGACAATGTAACCTGTAAAATGATAAAATTAAATTTTTTTTGATTATAATACAGTGTTTTGTTTTGCATGATAAAATAATAAAGTATCATACAATTGTATGATTTTGTACAATGTAATTGACATGGCAGATTTATGTGCACTTAAAAGCATCGTATGTATAAAACCGCTATGGATAAGAAATAACATTTTAAAATAAATTAGAGTTAAAAAATAAAATTAATTAATTAATTATAATTGGAGTTATAAAGTGGAGTTTTTTTTTACACATGAACATCTAGTGTTGGCTCTCACGGCATTAATTCATAATTTAAATTATTAAAGTTGCCTAATTGTAGCGCCTATAATTCACGCGCTTAGGCACATAGCACAGTAGTGAAGATGTCCTTGTATATTGGGCGACTTTCTACATATTAACTTAATTTTTCATATAATGATAAGGAACTTTTAAACTTTGTCTTGTTCATCAGTGATTATTTAATTTAAATTATTCATAAATATTAATGTCAACCTAATGTTACGAAATGTCAAACCATACATAAGTCGAATAATCAAAACTATCAAATGAAGTACATCGACATACTTCATTTGACAGTTCACTACGATGCTAAGTGCCATCCCTGCGAATTCTAGGCGCTAAAATTGAAAGACTTTAATAATTTATAATTGGAAAAGTATTATAGCCTCGACATTTTCGTATTAAGATTTTCGACTTAGAACATTCCAAAGAATTTGTTCGTAAAAGAACCTCTGCTAATTCTGGGACACTCTGTATATGTATATATGCACGCGCACGCACGCACGCACGCACGCACACACACAGATAGGGTGGAGTCATTTGAGTACATATTAGTTGCATAAATCGGAACAACCTAGAATTTTGATGGCGTAATTCAGGACATTTGGAGTTTACATTTTTTTTAAACATAAAATATTTTTGTTTAGTTTCAACTTTTATATGTTTTCGCTCATTTACAATATTAGCTATACACAAAATTCATAGTCATTTAACACTACTTTATTTTTTTCAAATAACCTGTCAAAAATTAGTCCTTGCTTAATGTGGCGTAATTTCGTACATTTATCTTATACCTAGATTTAAAGAATTCTTCTGCGACAGTTGCTAAATATTACAAATTTAAAAATCTATATATACGGAATGTATGAGTTCAAACTCACGATCTGTCGCTTTTACAAGTCCGTCGCTCTTACGCATGCACGTACGCAACAGTGATATTTTATTCCGTAACATTCTTGTACTTCAATCTCACTAGATAAAATAAAAATTTGAATAATATTCATCAACTTTCCTTTTTGAAAAAATTCAAAATAAATTTTTAAACATGTAAAAAATTAAAATATTAAGGCAAATACTATTTACTTATATGTATTACTTATATGTATTAATATACTATTGAACTACCTAATCCATTAATATGGTTATTCCTGTAATCTAATTATACAAAACACATAATTGGATCAATCTATTGCTCTGATATTACCATACAATTTTGGAAGGATACTGCAAAATGTTATATGAAATGTTGCAATAGAAACATTTCTAAAATCTATCACATTCTGTAAATTTGAAAATATTCAGAAGCAGAACAAATAGTCATTAAGTCATCAAAATAATGCTAAAATAATTTCAAAATAATTATTATAATAAAAGTATTATAATAAAACATTTCAATCAATCACGATTCAATTTCATGTCATTTTGATGTTACTGTAACTTGTATTACTGGATATTACCATAGGGGAGACCGCGACTATTTAAAACAATGAAAATATCTTTTTATGGGTACATGTTAAAAATTTACTTTAAATACTGTAAACGCATCCTAATGTAACGATGTTGCTAATAAAGTTTCGTTGGCGACGGTATCATATTAAAGTGGCAGTGAAAAATGTGTTTTGCAACAATCGAACTAATTTCTGACAGTCAACATTTCTTCGAAATTTAAATAAGAAAAATAAGATTCTTTTTGAAAACTTTGAATATATCGTGTCCAGTTGAATGTATTTGAAACAATTTGTGTCTACTTTTTGCTGTGTGATGTCTACTTTTGTAAACCATACGCAATAATGTGTAGAGTTGACGCCGGGGCTATTCAAAACATCGTACGTCAAATCGTCGTTCGAACGATTTTTTCTTTTATATTCGCGTTCTATGTACCAAAACACACAATTTAATACTCAACATATGTAATTATATGAAATACGAATAGTCCCTGACTTGTTTCGAAAACACTGAAGCAATAAAATTCTCTATTGTGTGTGTTCTTTTTATTATATGCAACTTTTCTTAATGATACTATATATCCTTTTCTTAATAAAGTTTTAAAGACAGTTTTTTTATATTGTTTGATCTTAAAACACAAATTTCTGAATAATCCCGGACTTGTTTCGAATTTCCCTGGGTTTGGGGCTATTCGAAACACTTCCTACTGGTCGACATTTTCATATGTAGTTCAAAACAAGTACAATTCCGTGTTCTATCTATAACGATATTATGAAAGGTAAGGTTTAACTTTTCAAACTGCCCAATGAATTTTTTTTAAATATGAATACAGGAATCAGGAAACGCATAAGAAAAAAAAATGTTACAAATAACCCCGGTCTCCTCTATCTATAAAATGTGAAAAAGATTGAAATCTTTCTGAAAACTTTCCGCAGCAAATGGTGCTATTTGAAATTTTGTTTCAGCAAGAATAAACAAAAAATGGGAAATATAAATATAGATAGTAAATATAAAATTTCCGCAAAAATCAATTGTAGAAGTTTTTTATGTTTCATTCTAAATGGAATTTCAAAATCAGAGTTTAAAATTTTTTGTTCTTATGTTTATTATAGTATGAAGAAAAATTATTTATATTTTTATGAACTCTCTGAAGTATGAAAGGATGTTTTTATTAAAAGAAGTTTGTAAAATTTTGTAAATAAAAATAAAAAAATTATTGCTTTTTACTTTAAATAATATTTTCTTTTTCATCTTTATCATTATTAAAAATTAGAATGTTAATTTGAAAAATATAGGATAAAAATAGATAAATATAAAAATCCATCAAGAACCAAATAAATCTAGAGATTTAATATTTTTCCTCAAAATATTAATTAAAGCTTACAACTTCATTCCTATACTTATTACATATACTCGTATTTCCGAAGGAAAATTACTACATTTACACAATGAACAGAAAATGAAAAGTTTCTTTTGTTTCCTTAAAATTTAACTTTCTGGACTTGTTCTGAGTTCTAAGAAACTCTTCATATATATTTCTTTATAAAGTAATAGAAAAATCGTAAACAAAGATTTTCATTCCAAACACTTACCCAAAAGGTAAATTTACACCATGATAATTTACTCTCATCATAATCATAATCTACAGCATAGTCGTACATATTTAAGACCCAATCTTTCCTGTTAACAAATTTGTTACTTTTTCTATTAATCAACTTTCTAGTATTATCGTCATCGTCTTCCTCGCCCTCATTCTTGAAAATTCTATTTGCATTATTATCATCGTCTGCCTCTTCTTCTTTATCATTCGCAATATCTTCAATTTCTTCCTCTTCTTCGGGATCTTCATATTCCTGATTCTCTCGATGACGCAGCAACGACTTTGTCATCGTCGCATCAGCATCTTCTGCAGCCTGCTCCTCGTCGGACGATTCGTGCATCTCTCCCAAATCCATCCGCGTTTTGTTTCCGGTATTCTCCGGCACCACCTCGTCAGGATCAATTTGATCTATCGCCGCGTCTTCATCGTTCGCTCGTCTCTTCTCCCCTTCAAAATGCATTAAAACTTTCGACACTTTGGCAAACTTCTTAATCTCCCTGAATATATTTTTCAAAAAGATCTCCTCGGTACATCTAATTACATCCCGCGGATGAACAGAGAACTCTCCCTTGTAATATTTGTGAGAAAGATATTTGATCGTTATAGTGTGCACCAATCTTCTGTGCGGGTTCTCTTCCATTCTCCTGTTTATCGTGATGTCTTTCAACACATCACTTAAAACGCACTTCTTCAATCTTAATCTTAGTCTTTTTGCCTGCTTCTCGAGATTTTGCAAGTTATTTTGGAAGGGTATTTCCATACTCGGAGTTTTTATGTTTCTTGATGCCATCATCAGGATCTCGCGTAGTCTCGGAATACCCAACGTCACGTTCATCTCTCCACGTCCCGCGAAATGGAAGGTATTCAAAGTCATTTGGGTGGACGGTTCGCCTATGGATTGTGCGGCTAATAGACCAACCGGCTCACCAGGTGGGCAAATTGTTTTCATAACTTTTATAGATAGTAGATCTCTCAAAATGGATTTCTTAATTGTCGATGAACGGGAGAGGTATCCGTCTATTAAGCTTTCTATCCGTTCAGATAATACACCAAATTCAACGTCCTGCCTATACTTCGACATTACTGGATCGGGACATTTGACGCATTGCGCGCGAAATGATTCTTTTACTTCTTTCGTTGCCCTCATCCACTTCTTCATGAGTGACAACGCGGCTTTGCTTCTTCCGTTATGACTATCAATGCTTTTTCGTTTCGCACTTTGATCAAAATTCTCGATAGAAAATTTACTAAACTCATTGATTCTCCTCTTCTGCAAGGAGGAACCATTTTTACTTTCCCATTTCTTGATTTTTTTCATCGTCTTCATAATTTCTTCATTATCTGTTTTTAGGCACTTCAATAACTTCGTATCTATAATAGCATCTTTATTGTCAACTAGAAATTCAATTTGTTCTTTTTTTAGAAAACGTGAGCCCGGTATATCGAGGCCATCCTCTCCATAATAAAACTGAATCAGGCTGCCATCATAGTCTCTGACCGTCGCGTCGTAATTGACAATCAGACCTTCCAGGTGCTTGACTAAACACCTCTGTAAATAACCGGATCTGCTGGTCTTCACGGCTGTGTCGATGAGACCCTCGCGTCCCGCCATACAATGGAAGAAACACTCCTGAGGTCTGATGCCGGTCATGAATCTACCGTCGATGAAGCCGCCGGCTCTGGGCGTTGAATCGTACGCCGGAAAACTCGATAGACTTTTTCCACTGATCATTAATGGCGGCCTCTTGCCTTCCAATTCACTTTGGCCAAGCAGACATGATATCTGCATGGTGTTAACTGTGGATCCCTTCGCGCCAGACTGCACCATGAGCTGCAAATTGTTGTCAGGGAACTTTTTGAGGAGACCCGTTAGAAGACACATCTTGTTGATGTCGTTGGTATAAATGTCCAAGGCGCTCTTATACTTGTGATCGACTTGCGTGCGAAATTTCGAATTATTCCAGTAAGATTCCTCCATTTTAGCTCGAATTTCATCCATAAGCGCGTTATCAGATACTTTTACCGCAGACCTTTGTATAGTTTCTCCGATTTTTCTACAATTAGAAATGATCTCTTTGCGTTTCTCATCGATCTTACGAGTTATCAGAATGTCCTCAACGCCGAGAGTGAACCCGTCGCATTGCAGAAACATCCGAAACAGCTTGCCGAATGCACTCAGCATTTTGCTCGCACATATTCCTCCGTACAACTCGTAAATACAATGAATAAGACCATAAGGTGTTGCGCCGTAGTGCATTTTATCGAGCACTCCACACAACAATTCCCCATGTCGAATTATAACTTCAGCCTCCGACATGGTTGTCAGATTCTTAAATTCTGTTCCGCATTTCCAATGTCGCAGCGTCTCTGCCTGCCATTCCTTCGCGCTAATTTTCGTGCTGGAGGTCAAATTGATCCGCGCCTTATGCGAAGGAATGATATTAATAATGACTGTCGAAAGGATTTGTTTACCCGACCACAGCATCTTCGGTTTAATGATAGCCGGCGGCAGAAGAATTATATTATCTTGTGTTAACGCGGTGTAAACTAATTGCGTATAGTGCGTCTTCGAGAAGAATCTACCTCTGGTAGTCAATCGCACTCCGGACACCATATAATCCTGTATAAGGCCGCTCAATGGAGTTCCGTCTTTCGGCACAAGATACTGATTGGATACATTAGCTATGTTGTAACTTTCACTTCTGGCCAGCTCATTTTGCGGAAAGTGAGCATTGAGCTCATCGCCATCAAAGTCTGCGTTGTATGCTTTACAATTTGCATAATGAAGATGCAGTGTTTTCTCTCCCTTAAGAACGCGTGCCTTGTGAGCCATTATACTTGGTTTGTGCAACGTCGGTTGTCTGTTTATCAGCAGTACATCATCGTTTTGGAGATGCCGATGAACCACTTTGACGCCGGCGAAGGACTCGTTGGTTCTGTCACTTGTCGTCAGGAGACGCTTCGCGATAGCTTCTCTTTGCGTGGAATCGTGACTACTAATAGCTTGTATTGAGCCGTCTTCATTCTCTACCATAACCGCGCCAGGATGAACATCGGGACCATTCAAGACCAATTGTCTCAATTCGACAACATTCCACGGTGTTATAGCTGTGGGGTATGTCAATTTGCGAGCAAAAGCTTCGGGAATGCCAATCTCGTCAATATTCAAGTCAGGATCAGGAGTAATAACTGAGCGCGCGGCGAAATTTACCCTCTTACCCATCATGTGCATCCTAATGATACCTTCTTTTTTTTCGAGAATCTGCTTTAAGCCTTGACCATTGATGGACTCGGGAGTTTTGTTCATGTCACGATCCATTAGGTGATTCACGTTATGCTGCAGTGCCTGCCAGGCGTTGTGCAGCTTTTCGACTGGCGTGATTCCTTTTATCTGTTCGAAGACTAATCGACCTTCCTGAGGCAAATGATCGGTACCTCCGTCCTGGATCGTTTGTATGATATTTCTCAAGACTAGACAATCTTGTATGATGCTTTTGTAAATGTAGGTCTGAGGATGTTCGACCATTTGACCGTTGAGAAAATTCACTGGCCGAACGATCGGTGGTAACACGGGTATTACTTCAAAGAAGAACACATCAGTAGGATACTCGATGTCTACCAATTCTAAGCAAGGTACAATTATTTTGAGAAAATCTCTTTCGTTTTCCCACAATCGCCGTAGATATTCCTTAGATTGATCCGGCATGATCATCACAGTTTCCAATTTGTGCGTTACTTTATGCGCAAGCATCTCTCTAGAGGATGCGACCTTCTTATTGCTTATCATTATTTTATTCTGTAGCGTCGAAATCTTCGGTAGACCATCGTGACAGTTTACGCATATCCCAGCTTTGTTGTTTCTCACGTATTGCTTGAGCATACTTTCGACGTACACGTGCCATTGCATAATGATGTTCTTCACGTTGGCTTGATTCTCGTAATCCTGAAATCCGGTTCGACTGTATCTGATTCTATTGAAGAAGTTCTGCATGTAAGTATCGATTACATTGCGAATGCACTCCGTTCGTTCCTCCTCTTTTTGAGTACTCGATATTATGGATGTTACTTCTTGGTCCAAGATGTCGAGATCATTGAGATGTCCTTGATAAAGTAACTTTAATTTTGCAGATAACAGTAATTTGATGTACGGCGGTACTTGTAACGTAAAGCAACTTAAACATGACAATTTCAGTAGCATGGACAATGCTTTGTGGAATAATGGATTGACAACAGGTACTGGCAATTCTACATGGCCAAAGTGACCTGGACATTTAGAACTGTTGTATCCACACGTGCTGCATATCTCTGAACTGTTTCTCGTTGTACCTATGGTAAATTGAAAATAATAAATTAAATATTATACGGAATATAAAAAACAACTTTTTTATATTATATATTCATGTTCATTATTTACATATATGTATAGGATGTTTCAGCTTTTTTCATACAAAATACTTTATTAATATAGTCTATGAGCAGAAATAAGTCAAAAATGTTATATAAATGTAAGTCCTATATGCTTTATTAAAAAGTTAAACAAAATATGAAATGTATAAAAAACAATTTTACTTAAGTTTTCATTTCGAAGTGTCATCTGCTCATATCAATACAAGCTTGACATTAGAGATGTGTGAACAGTTAGAATTCGAATCGAATCAAATTCACTATAAATTTGATTCGATTTGTTTTTAAATCTAAAAGATTCGAATAGTTCGAGAATTTCGAATCAACAATAATTCGATTTCGAATCGATCCTATTTTAATTGTTTCATTTATAGATTTTATTTTATTCTCTCGCGCGACCAATCTTGACAGCGCGTACCAATTCTTATGCTTGATTGTTTGTCGATTTCTACTATTTCTAAATCTTATAAATCATTCAAAAATTTGTGTGTACAATAAACAATCATCTTCATAAAGAAGAGTGTTACAAGAAGCTTATTTTTGCTGTGCTCGGGGAAAATAAAATAAATATTATTAGGACCTTGAATAAGTTCTCGCTGTTTTCCAACATATGGCGTTACCAGAACTGCGTGCGTGTAGTTTAAGATGATAACGCATCTATAAGGAAGTACTATAAGCAAGCTTGAAATTCAGTGTATGTCATTGCGCTGAAGTGTAAGCAACTTTTTTTTCATAGCATTAAACATGAGTTTCGTGCCAAAAAAAAGAGTATTTGCGGGGAATTTTACTGCACTACTTTATTCAAAAAAAATCTGCAGCTGAAGCACACAGAATTCTTGTTGAGACTTACGGCGACCATGCTCTGTCGGAAACAACATGCAGAGATTAGTTTAGACACTTCAAAAATAATGATTTTGATGTTGAAGATAAAGAACGCTCTGGCGCACCGAAAAAGTTTGAAGACGAAGAATTGGAGGCATTACTTCATGAAGACTCATGTCAGATGCTAGCTGAACTTGCAGAATCATTAGGAGCAAAATCAAAACGACTTCTTTTAAATAAAGCATTAATTTTCACGAAAACAGTGAGAACTTATTCAAGGTCCCAATATTTCTTATAATTTTTGAGGTAAGGAATCCGATGGTTAGTTAATCCTAGTTTGCCACCTGTGAGTACGACATATCCTATGCGATTTTTTACATAGTAGTAAGATTATTGCAATCATTAAGTCCTCGACTATCATATCGAAGCATATTCGGAACGCGTGTTTCTCCTAAGGCCGCGACTGTATAAATACAAAAGATATACGTTGAAGACCATCGGTCCCTGC
Organism: Solenopsis fugax; assembly: GCA_003595255.1. Lineage (NCBI taxonomy): Eukaryota > Metazoa > Arthropoda > Insecta > Hymenoptera > Formicidae > Solenopsis > Solenopsis fugax. Next base: position 11,535 of record QKQZ01026754.1, read on the forward strand.
GGAGCGGCCGCGCCCCCGCGACTGCACCTATTGCACCCCGCCTACGAGCTTGGAAGTAAGCACATTGAAATAAGATATCATTTTTCTAAAGATGCTCAAATTCAAGGATTAATTAGTGTAGAATTTATTCTTACAGACCAAAACGCAGATATCTTAACGAAATCTTTGGTGAAGGATAAGTACTTAAATTGCATTCGTTCATTAAACATAATTGATTAATGCATATAGACATAGAGGGAGGGGACAATAAGAGGAGTGTAGAGATATCGCAATATGTCATGTCATTGTTATATTGTTTATGATTCTTTTGTTTTAAACTGTATATACTGTTTGTATCATAATTCGACGAACGTTAGGACACTAGCTAATCTTATTCGTCTCGAGAGAATATCAATGCGAGCGTAACCATAGCAGAGAAAAAACCGCAAAATAGAATAAATTCGTATCTAAGAATATTAAGAATCCTGATTCCTCAGCTCAGAACTCCGCGTTGACAGTGGCGACGTAGTATCACGAAAAAAATTAGAACTAATAGGCATAAAACGTAATGTGTTGACGATGAAATTTTGTCTTGCATGTCATTTCGTTATTTTATTGTGAAAATGTGACTTGTCTCATATTTACCAAATTTGTAAAAATGGGCCGCAAATAAAGTTATCTTTGAATGTTATATATAAAAACATATTTTTCATTTCTTTCAACACTTGTCCATGCATTTTCCTACCAGAATAGAAACGTCACTTTAAGTGGTTTTTACGAATATTTATTGACTGTTATGCAGAAAAAGAAAAGGTAAGGCCTATATTTACAAGTTTGTGTTTTAATTTCATTATTTTCTGATCTAAATTTTTTTATTTATAAATGCCACGGATCAAACGTTTACATGTTATTTCTCGCTTATGACGTCACGACTTCAATATGGTCGCGGCGAGGAGTCAGGAGCCTTAAGACTATTTCCCTTGGCAATCCTGCAGCGTGAATATCTAACAAGTTTTATATTTATTTTTATTTTATATATTTTAAATTTTGAAATTCTAAAAATTGTCCAAAAGTTCTACGAGAATCTGTACGACCAAAAGGTCTCTACGCCCGTGCATGTAAGACGTCAAGAAATAAGAAACGTGGGGTCTGAAGATCTTCCGGAAATTACTAGGGACGAAATCAGAGCAGTCTTAAAAGAGTTAAAAAACTGGAAGAGTCCGGGAGAGGATAGACAGAAATGAGGCAGAAATGCTGAAGAGAGGAGGAATCGCCCTAGAAAACGCATTATGTCTTGTTCAACAAATGTATTGAGAGCGGACGGATACCAGAAAAATGGCAAAACGCCGAAGTGACGATACTGTTCAAGTAGGGAGACCGGAGCTGTATAGAAAATTACCGACCAATAAGCGTACTCAGCGTCCTGTACAGAATGCTGACCAAAATTATCACCAAGCGCTTGACAAATAAGTTCGAAATGCTTCAACCAGTGGAGCAAGCTGGCTTCCGAAAAGTATATAGCACTATTGACCATCTACATACACTCCGCACTTTGATTGAGAAAAGCACTGAATACAACATATCCTTATATTTAGCTTATGTGGACTACCGGAAGGCATTCGACTCTCTCGAGATATGGGCGGTGCTGGCAGCTATGGACGATGTTCGTATGGACTCCCGGTATTCAACACTTGTCAAAAACTTGTACGAGAAAGCTACAAGTGAAATTCAACGAAGACTGAAACACCGACAAGATACCTGTGAATCAAACAGGGGAATACCGCGTCTTCTAAACTATTCAGATTAGGACTCGAATACGCCCTCAAAAACCTTAACTGGAGGGCGAAGAAAAATATGCATAGATGGAGCCTACTTCAACCATTTGCGCTTTGCCGATGACATTGTCCTAATCAGTGACAACCCAACGAAACTCGCCGACATGTTGAAAGTAAATGACGTATCTAAAGCCGTGGGGCTTCCATGAACCTGTCAAAAATCAAAGTGACGAGCGCAGATGGAACCCAAATCTCAATCGACGAAGAAATCAGAAAATGTCGAAGAATATGTGTATCTGGGCCACACAATGAAGCTAGGCAGAGAAAACCAAACTGCCGAGCTGAGGAGAAGAAGTAGTCTAAGTTGGGCGGCCTTCGGGAAGCTCAGCTACATTTTGAAGAATAGGAAGGTACCTATAAACCTGAAAAAGGTTTACGAAGCATGTGTACTGCCAGTCGCTACTTACGGCCTCGAGATCGTCACGTTATCGCAACACAGTGCGGAGAGACTTCGTGTTACGCAGAGGGCTATGAAAAGAGCCATGCTCGGCATTAGCCTACGAGACAGAATAAGAAATGAGACAATAAGACAGCGCCAAAGTCGTAGATATCGTTCAATGGGTCGCAACTTTTGGAGATGGGTTGGTCACGTTGCAAAAAGCTCAGACGAGAGATGGACCAATAAACTGCAAACTGGAGACTGAGAACAATAACCAGAAATGTCGGGAGACCATAGACAAGGTGGCGCGATGACATTACCCGACGGGGTGGAGTCAACTGGATACAGGATAGGAAAACATGGAAGCGTATGGAAGAGGCCTTCATCCAGAAGTGGACGATAAATGGCTGATAAAGAAAGAAGAAATTTTAAAATATATTTTGTACTTTACATTTTAGACTGCATTCCGATAGTCATTGTCAGTACTGAAAGTTTATAATGTAACGTGAATTATAGATTTCTAATATTGAATACTAGAATATATTTCAATAACGATTTAATGCTTAAAAATAATACAAATTTTTTATCAAATGCGTAAATTATAATCTAAATTTCTATAGTGATAAGTATAATAAAAAATAAAAGATATTAATATAAAGAATCAAAGAATTATTAAACAAATAATGTAAGTTCCATATAAAAAAAAACTTGTTATATAGAAACCAGATTAGAGTAAGTAGTTGTAAGTTTTAATTTTGATTATTAAATAATGTAATTTTTAAATCATCTTATTTTTTTAGCATTACAAAAAAATAATAAAATGTTATTTTCTAAATAATAAGTGATAACGCGTTATTTTTTAAAATTAGTAAAAAATAAAAGAAATTAATTAGACAATATGACACACAGTCAAAGGGAAATTTGAAAGATTTCGGACATTCGGTTTTTTGACACACGGCATCCTTTTGAAGGCCGCATCACTCAGACGTCGCGGCGCGGCGACTTTCGATGCCGTGTATTTTTGATTATCGCGCCTCTATAGATATCATATATCTTTCAGATGCCGCGGATTCAATGCCACAAATATTAAGCGTAAAACGGCGATGATTGGAGTGATATCGGTGTCTGCAATCTTGGGCTCATGGCGACCGTTTGTCTCAGCCACCCTGCGCTTATTTGTCGCGCTAAGGATCTGAAGAATCAGATTTGCCAATCCGGACGAGAGCTCGAAAATCAAGAGAATCAGATTTGCCAATCAGGACGAAACCACGAGAAATCGGGAGGTAGGGGAAACCGGGGGCTAGGCTATTCGGGAGACGGGGCTATTCGAAAAAATGGAAATATCTTAGTATGGGTACATGTTAAAAATTTACTTTAAATACTATAAACACGTCCCACTGTAACGACGCTGTTAATAAAGTTTCGTTGGCGACGGCGTCATATTGAAGTCGTGGCAATGAAAAATGTATTTTGCGACAGTTGAAGTAATTTCTAACAGTCAGCATTTCTTCGAAATTTAAATAAGATAAATAAGATTCTTTTTGAAAACTTTGAATGTATCGTGTCCAGTTGAAAGCATTTGAAACATTTCGTGTTTACTTTTTGCTCTGCGATGTCTATTTTTGTAGACCATACGCAATAATGCGCAGAGTTGACGCCGGGACTATTCGAAATACCGAACGTCGAATCGTCGTTCGGATGATTTTTTCTTTTATTTTCGCGTTCTATGTATCAAAACACACAATTTAATACTCAACAGGTGTAATTACACGAAATACGAATAGTCCCTGACTTGTTCCGAAAACGCAGAAGCAATAAAATTTCTCTATTGTGTATTTATTTATTTTTTATTGTACGCAACTTTTCTTAATAGAACTATATATCCTTTTCTTAATAAAACAAAGTTTTAACAACAGCTTCTTTACATTTTTTTCATCTTAAAACACAAATTTCAGAATATTCCCGGACTGGTTTCGAATTACC
>QKQZ01026759.1:388-13316 GCA_003595255.1 Solenopsis fugax
CCCCCCGGCAGGGAGGTTGTGGAATTCTGTTTAAAGTCCAGCATCCGGTACATTACGATGGAAATGCATTATCAGCTATCGATCCGCATTGCATTAGTTTTTTCTCTTGGCATTTTGTGTATTAAATAACTTTTTTACTTCTTTAATTAAGAATACAGGGTAAAGTTGCCGATATCGCACCGGCTCCTAAATCGCACTATCTCGCGTATAAATTCAACTACAGTACTTGTACACTCTTTGTGGGATTATTTGGGAACTACATAACATTATCATCATCCTTCATTGAACTCAACATGTTAAGAACAATAGAAAATTTGTTATTAATATTTATAGAAAAATTGGAACTTTGTTGCTATTTTTCAACACATTTCGTAGCTTGATTGCAAAGAAGATAAAATAAATAATCTAAATTTTGATAATTTGTAATGATTACAATATTATTAAAATTAGATTAACAAAGTTCAAATAACTTTGTGTTCTTATTTGTAAATTAAATAAATAAAGTTTTACAAAATGTTTTAGTCTCCTAAATCGCACCATGTTTTAGTTTCCTAAATCGCACTATTGCTTTGATTGTAGTTATATATATAAAATCAAACATAATTATACAGAACATACATTGTAACAATATTGCCATAATATAGCAATGTTATTGCAATATTATTGAAAAGTTATCGAAAAAATGACATTGACGGAAATTATATTTAGTTTACGATATTTATCTCCAATATTAATAAAATTATACTTATCTAACGCATTTTTGCTCAAGAAGAAAGAATCTAGCAGAAAAAGTGCCGCTTTACCTCAGGAAAAATAATATTGACCTGTGGTGCGATTTAGGCGACCGGTTGCCTAAATCGCACTATTTAAAGGCTTCTTGAAAATCGTCATTTAAAAATTTATGACAATACATAAAATTCTGAAAAAAATAAATATGAAAGGAGAAATGTTGTACTTTTATTATGACGTAAGAAAATTAAAAATATTCCTCATAATTTCTTAGTTATAAGCCTTTATGTCAAAAGCGGTGCGATTTCGGCAACCTTACCCTATATCTTTTATCATCTAAAGCTTCTATTATTCCAGTTAAACAAAATTAATTAGTAATTGTAAATTGTCTTTGAGGCTTTATTAAATACATCATCATTTATTTTAATTGCATTATCTCTCATAACATTTGATATAATTTAATGCATTTTTCTGTAATGCAATTAAAGCGAAGGGGAGCAAAACATGAACGGGATTAAAATTAATTTTGCATGTCACAGAAGATATAACGATCGAACACAAAAATAATTACATCTCTGTCAACCATTCATTATCCGCGTATCCGCGTGTCCGCGACTCGCGAAACGCTGACTCCTGCAATCGCTACACGTGACACAAAGGCAAAAACGTTTTGCAATCGGATAAAAGATGAATGCTGACGGTACGATGTAATTATCTAATGAGCTAATTGTATTAGCATTTGTAGCCACGGTCGTCACCGCGACTTTTCTAGCGCGAAGCACGAGAGGTTCTCAATACAAGAACGTTTCTCGTTCTTATCGGATGCAGTCGTGTGCCGCGCGTAATTGCACCATCGCTGGAGATAATATGCTAACGAAGTAAGCGTGTTTAATGATATGTGTGAATCTCATTGTAGACGCGTTCTCGCAATGTGTGACTAACACATGTCGAGAGAAATAAAGAGGGGTAGAAGAAAAAAGAAGATTATCAACGTGCGATTATCAACGTCTCTTTTCCCCAAAATTGTTAGGAATCGTCTGTCTGCGTTACAATACACGAGTCTAAATACGATTATTTCATTCTTGCTAAAATATAATAATATTGTTCAAGTAAAATAATAATTGGTTTAATTAGTTACTAAAATTAATTATTATAAATATATGATTTTTTATTTAATATATTTGAAGGAGAGTAAGATATCCTTTCAAGTTCAAAAAATCTAATTGATAAATTAGTTGTATTTATTTGTTTTAATTTCTGCAGATTTTTATGCTTGAAATCTTGGAGAGAAAATCCGCAGAGGAAATCCGTGCCAGACTCGCGCAAAATCCGTGCCGTCCTATAAGCGAAAAAGAGCTAATAAAAGTGTCCGCGTGATAATTAGCCCTCTGGTCGGGAGCGGCGGTCCTTTTAATTGTTATCGTTAAAACGAGGAAACGCGCAGTCAGGGCGGAGAAAAAAAATGCGGGGGTCGAAATAATAGGGAGAGATAAAAGAAGTCCTTGCTTAAGATACGTCCGTTTATGATTGAGGCTGCTCGTGCTTTAGTGGCCATTTAAAAACTCCGCTTTATTACGTCTCGCCCCCGCTTGCATAGCAGTCTTTTATATTATTATCTCCCGTGCTGTCTCGGAAATCTGGATTTTCTAATTATGTATTCTCGTATACGTCTCGGTTGATTGAGGTTCCGCGTTTCAAGAATAATGCAAAGATTTATCTCGTGCATGCTCGGGATGTCTACTGTTATCGGTGTTTTTTTTTTTAAATTTTGATAGTAGCACTTGCGTTAATTATATTTGAACCTTGATAAGACATATATTCACTCGTGGTATCTATTGCGAGAGGCTCTCTTAGTTGGACAAAAATCGACGATATACATGAAGCATATATATTGTATTGGTCTTAAAAATATTAAGATTTTATTATCAGAGCCATAGAATGTCAGAATATTGATTCCTCTCGGTAATTTCGCGATATTTCGCGCGTATCGAGGTGTAAAAATTGACACGGGGGGATAGTAACAAACCACATCGTTCGACTTGAGGTCGCCCGACATATAATAAGGAAACGATCTCGAGGCACGTACCCGTGACTCCCCCCGGTCGAACCTAACGCCTGCACTTCGTCAACGATCGTCACGCCAACTTTACATACGTTTGAACCCGACAATGCCCAGGTTAAACGATATTACATACGCATTCACGGCGCGTACCGCGAGCTATGCCCGGCGGGGTTAAAGCGGAGATAAATCAGCATAACGTTATTACGCTTCATAGAAATCGTAGCCACTTCTGAATCCATTAAAGCCGTTGTTATTTCGTAGCGGAATCCTTCGGCCGGAGATGTAAAGAGTTTTCGGATGCCGCGATGATGAGAGGGGCGGTGGGACGGTTGGTCGCGAGGGGGCTGGGCGAGATCGAGAGGGCGGTTGACTGATCATGGACGATTCGTCAAAAGGTTCCCATGGACACATATGTAGGTACGTGCGCGCGTATATATGCGGCTTTGACGCACATCTGAGAGACCTTATGCGCCCATCAGAGGATGGTTACGTACGCGCGGGCCCTTTGCCCTTTGTCGTAAAGGTGAGTCAACCTGCACGGAATCGGGTCGTCCCCCGACAATGGATTGATTTAGAGCACTTGTGTTTGAGGTGATCCCGAAATGCCTGACAGCTCTTAGATGTCCTTCGCGCACGTATCACATACCATCGCGCATCGCACGCATCGCTCGATGCAAGAATGCAGAAATTAATTGGAAAAAAAAACAGTTATATATATAGACGCAATATGCCAAGCCATCTCACGACAATTCTTCTTTGCTTTGTCGTTTTATACAAATATTTATTTATATGTTAATAAATATAGAGTTATAAAATAAATTGTTCTTGCAGCTAATTAAACGATAGATATTCTGTGAAGTACAATTCATAGGGTAAAGTCACCGCATGTGATTTGTACCATCATAAATTATTACTCTGGGGATGAAATCTATTTAGTAGAAAATTCATTATTAAATCATGCGTGCAAAAAATCGTTGAAAAAAATTTTTTGAAATGGATGTTGTCAAGATTTATTGAGATGAGTCTTTAAACCTTGTTTATTATAAAATAAACAAATATTTGATGATAATTTCTGCATGCAGTGATAGAGTAAAATCGTATTAATAGAAAAATACGGGGTGTAATGATTTGCTTAATTATAAATATTAGATTTGGTGATCGTGAAACCGCAAAGCGTGGAACTTATAATATGAGACACTTAAAAATCCCAATTTATTATTGCATATTTTGACTTGGAGAACTTTCCAAAATGCTATAATAAAGTTTTTCATTGAGGACTTTTGAATTATGAGGCTTGAAAGTTATGGCCTTCAGCATTAGCACTGAGAATTTAAAATATCTCGAAGAGAATAGATTTAGGAGAAAAATGTTACGTGCAAAAGTTTTTGAGTACGAAAGAGCTATTTGATTGGTTAACTAGATTTTGAGTCTGGAGCCTAATTTGAACCTAGGAAGGTCCAAGTCGATAAGACTAATCTCTTATAAAAAAACCTTTGTATCTCATACTAGGAACCCTTTTCTTGAATTAGCAAAATTGGCAATTTTGATAAAAACTTTCATGTACAACAAAGTATAACTATTATCGATTGCTAACTTTTGATGATGAAACTTCAATATATTTACCATAATTCGGATATAAAAATAGGAGTTAATGGTATAAATTAAATAAATTATAAGCCTTTAAAAAAGGGAATCTCGTAATAGGCAACTTTACCCTATGTTTTGGAGATAGAGTATTTTACTCACGACTCTAAATATTTGTATAGGCCCTTGGCAGAATTCCATGTGTCCTATCTATGTGTTCATCATATCTAACAGATAGAACTGTCCTCGTGTAGTAAAGAGAAACGCTTACGAATGTACGTATGCGCGTGCTGACGAATGGCTCCGCGATGTCAGGCATCATTTCTTCGTCTATTATAGCGCCACACAACGGTGTCGGGGTTCGACGTGCCTTCCACCCACATACACATATACACATATGGCCTCTTTTCGAGATGCGCTCAGAGAAACCCCAGGGGATTATCGTGCGATCGGATGCGCGGTCACGCGCGCGCGTGTATGACGCGCTTCTCCCGTGACTCCACCTGCAAATCCGGGCCGCGCACGGATTTGAAACGCGTCCGTACGTATCGTCGGAGGCTGAATAGCGGGGCTCGATTAGCGTAACGCGCGGAGAGTTTTACGGGACGAAGCCGTAGCTATCGATTACGTTCACGTTCTAATTCGTCCGTTTCGTTAGCGTGAGCGCGACGATACATTTTGGAAAATAAAACGTTGTGCTTTTTTAAGAAAAAAAAAAAAAAACTCCCCCGTGATTTAGCGGAGTTAAAATGGAGATGACCAAGAGAGATATCTCATATGTCGTTGAATGTGCTACGAGAGAGACTGATGGACGATAATAAATATCGATTTTAATTTTTCACTTTGGACAGTTTAAAGCCTTTGATTTATAGAGTAAGGATGGGTAATATGTGCCGTTCGGTTATACACGCGTCCATTGTGTCCTATCCGGCATCGCGCGCATCGTAGGAATGGATGCTTTAATTATTGAGAGAAAAATGGACGCTAGGAGCTGACCATTTTTTTTCCAAAAGCGCGAGTGCGCGGCGCTATGAGAAATAGATTGTGATTTTTCAGGATCATACCGGTCCGACGATCCTCGTTATTCTTTTTGCCTCTGTCCGAGGCTTTATGTTGGATGCATCTGCCCATTTTTTCAGACTGCCATTTTCCCCATCGTTTTTTCCGCCCGGAGAGTCGCTATTTTTTTTCGGTTGAATCGACACCTGAAAATTCCCGCCGACACCTCGTCGCGGAATTATTAATTACCGCGTCGCTGCACGTAACGCGCCAGATCTGCGTCCCTCTCTCTCTCTCTCTCTCTTTCTCTCTTACTCTTTCTTTTTTTTCCGTTGTCCGGTCTCGAATTTGGGGGTATGTATGTACGTAGTTGCAATCGTCGCATTCCGCGCGCTCGATTGCTCGACACGAACGAACGAAACGCGGCCGTTTGCATGATGTCGCTCGGCGAACGGCGTCGCGTCGATGGGACGGGGTTTACAGGATTACATGTAACGTGGAAGCGCTGCGTCGCACCACACATGCTGGAAGACCATCCTGCGCGACAGTATGAAATTACTTTTGTCAGAGACTCGCGGCCGGGGAATCGGATTGAGTTTAATTCGGAATGCTGCGCCGGATAAATCGGAGCGATGTTTCTGACGTGAATTCAGTCGAGAAACTGAAAAAAAAAAAAAAAAAAAAAAAAACTACGACGCTTGAACTTGTCGTGATAATTAGAATTTGAACACTAAGCCGATATTTATTTATTTAATGGACGCAATGAATTGCACTTTTATCACATCAGATTAGATTGTTAACTGTTTTTTAATTAGATCAAAATTAAATTAATGTTAACTGATGGATTACGGTTCAAATAGAGACTGTAAACTTTTGCGCTTCAGCAACGATGTTATACCTTGTAAACAAATTTATGAATATTATTCTAATTAGAATAATTAAAATAATACGAAGCTCATGTCTGCTATCGTTTGAAATTCGTGTCTAACTCCGCGCGGGCGAGCATTACTACGGGATTTTTTAATCCGATAGGCACTGGCGGAACATGCTTGTTTAACCAAGCCGAAGACTTGAGGGGGTTGAGGCGGATTAAGGGTCCGATGAAGTGGTGCAACCTACGATCGGATTTCACGAATGAGTTCACCGTGGCTCTAGCCGACAGCTGGCGAAAAGTCTGCGCGCAGGTTGGCCTGCAGCATTTAATCCGCGTTTTGATGCCGAGCGGGAACGTTTCTTCGGATTAAGGTCGACGTTGCTATTTATGTCGGATATATTTCGAATCACGACGGCGATTAAAATTCACGATAGCGAAACGTTCTCGACCCCTAACGAGGCACTTTACCATCCGTACCATCCATATGAATCTCTCTCCATAAATCAGCTTTACTATCACTTTGCGTAATGTTAAATAAATTTCTATTAATATCTTTATTACATTATTAAATGTCTTTTTATAAATCTTTATAAAATCTTTTTTTATTAATATCTTTTTTACATTACTTATTTTCTTTCATCTCTAATAGCGTTGATTATTTGAGAGATTCAACGGTCAATGTTTTACTGAAAAACATTGCCGACTAATTGTTTCGCAGCTTTTCTTGAATCTTCTTTACGCGATTGGATAAGAGGAGAGTAGTCGACCTCGTTAAGGGTAGGACAAACAATTGTTTTCGACGCTCGTCTGGCGGGCGATACGACTGGACATCGGATCGTACATCACCCGATGACAAAAGTCGCGTGTTTTTGCGAAAGCGAGTCGAATCCGTGAGGGATGATCCCGATGCTTCAGAACGAGGTATTGAAAAATGAACGGTTCATCGGTGCACTCAGCCGATCGGCTCAAAACACGGTCGTACTCTTTGTCAACCTCCGCGTTGCTTCTCATTTTTTTCATAGCGCCGACAGCGAAATATATATTCCCGTTAGGAGCGGACAGAAAAACGGAAACACCGTTATATCGGGACGCCGGAATAATTCTGCTAATGAATACGGTATTAAGTAACACACGTGAAGAGAATGTGCCGTCGGGTGAGCCGGCAATTTGCCGGCACGGCGTAAAATCTCTGCTCGACGAACGAAGCAGAAAAATCGGAGACAAAGCATCGGCGAAGGTGACGTGATTAGCGGGGAGGGGAGGAGAGGAGAGGAGAGGCAGAGACAGGAGAGGGCGGATGTGAGGGACAAAAATGCGCTAATACCGCCTCGGTATATTATGCACACGCGTGCCTGCACGCGAGTATACATACGGGACGAGCCGCGCGCTCGGTGCGAAGCATAAACCGAGGCATAAACCGGGCGGGGCGAGCGTAAGGCATAAAACGCGAAATGCAACGCAATGCTCGGTGACAGATGCCGTTTATTAACGCTGTGTGCGAGCCGTCGTGCACCGCGACCGTGCGCCGAGTGCGGATATGGACCTCGCCGTCCGTTGCGTCGTCGTACCTCGCCCAGTGCACGGGCTCGCCAATGTTCCTGATCGCCACTGCTTTTTCCAACTTCGCCGGCAGTTTTATTATTCATTCTGTGCGCGTCGTGTCGACAGACGGTGTAGAATCGTTCGGGACGTTCGTCGACATCATACGAAATTAGCTTAATTTATTTCAGAGTTTCATTGCAGAAACTCGCGATCGGCAACCTTGTGCTGCATACGCTTCGGATTTTTTTTTTATCCGAAATTTATTCCACTTTTATTCCGAAATATGTGTTCCATAAAATTGAGATGCATTGTGACCTCTTGGTCGGTATTATTAATCCGTGACGGAATGTACATTTATGAGGAACGTATTTTTCATAATATAAACTCGCGACGGATTCTATACGTGGATGAAAGCCAGAAAATGGAATATCACTGAATATCGTTTTAATAATATAAATTTACAGATTTCCTTTCAGTTACAGAATTTTTTTCTGTTTTAATTAAACGATGTATTTGCATTTTTTTGTAAAGCGTAAATAATAAAGTACGAAATTTGAATATTTATTTTATAAAGAATATTCTTTCAAATGTGACATATTAAATATATAAAGATTTTTTTTATTTATTACGTGTTTACTTAAATAATAAATATAAATTTTTCGCTTCAATGTTTATTTTTTCCTCGTGTTTTCTCTACTTTTGCGAGGCACTATTGGGAGCTTTCATTTTCTATTCATCTCCCAACGGGAAATTCTCGTTACCGCGAAACAAGGATAGACTTTCCAAGGGATAAAATATGTAGACGCACACTTGGCGTAGCGAGCTCGATCAAGAATTAATTATGACCAGCCTAATAAAGCCACGTCCTTTACCTGTCTACTAATAACTTTCTCCACTGTTGTCGTTCTTTTTCGTAAAATCTAAGATAATTAGAGTTTCTACGAAATTGTGAGATAAAGAAAGCATCCTTAAATTCTATTTCTTGAAACATGCAAAGTATTGACAAAGTACTGAAATTACCTTGTCATAAAAAAAAAACAGTTTACATTGAAATTGAAAAATGACTGCAACTGCATTCTTTATTTTTTCTCATCGAACGTCAATCAATTCTAATCAACTTTATCTGGGAAAGTAATCTAACTTCGGTAGTCGCACACAATTTCTAACAGTTGTACTAACGAGAGGGCTACGTCGTTCCAACAAGGTTTGTCATGTCCAAGATATCCGAATCGAAATTTGATTTCACGAATGCGAAATCATCGGTAGTTAGAGCCGCCGTCGAAGGGAGGTTTTTCGTAACGCCGGGGTTAGTGGGACCCACCCTCGTCCGCGACACGGGAATTAAATGCATTTTACACTCTGTTTCTCCGTCATGAGCGGGGCTCGACCCTCTAATGTCCGGTGACTCGGCAAAGTGCTAAGATGACCGAGGCATCAATCTTCACGCTTTCTCACTTTTTGTCAAAAGCCGGAGTGGGGTAAAATCTTCCGTCTTCGGTCATCCCTCGTCTCGATCGTCCCCAGAGATGCGTTCATTGAGAGAAAGAGAGGGGGAAGGATCGAGGGAGACAAAAAAAAAAGATACTGGTTGATGCTTAGCGAGAGGTCTCGCTGTTCCGTGGTTTCGGGCACTCTCCACGAACTTCCGGTCCCGAGACATTGAAAAATCACGCCCGTCTCACCCTTCGTATCCGCTTCTTCGAGCGTGACGCATCCAAAAAGGATGCGTGTGTTACGCGAGAGCATGGTGACGCGTGATAAATAATCTCACCTACGCAACATTTGCGAACATTTGGACAGATTCGATTTCGCAACCTCAATATCCTTCGTGAAATCTTCCGTATCACTATTTCTGTATTCATGGTTGATTCTTCGAGCTGGAAGCGTGTAATACGTTCACCCATGTCGCTGCTCTCTATTTATTCCGCGGATATTGTACGGATTGATATGCTCCTGTATAGTTTAGTGGAGCTTTAAAAGTTCATAGCTGAGATTGCGGCGACGCTGCTGCGTCGTGAAATTCCGATGGAATTCCGTCCCCCCTTCGCCACTCCCAACGAATTTCCATGCAGCATAACCGAGAGACACTCGCGCTTTATTTTCGAAAACGTGAATGGTCGTCGCGAGCTCACCACGTTGTCGTGCGGTCTCTTATTCCGAGTTTCCTCGCACGGCGTCGCGCATAAAATAAGTATTATGCAGAATACGGGTGGGTATTCTCGCGGCGCGGCGGCGACGGTGGCTGCCCTCTGTCTCGCCCTTTCGTGCTCTCTGGCTGCTCCGGAGAGATATCCGAGGGCACGGAAACTAATAAGAACGTGTGAGATACGCGAGCCTTCCGAGCAATAGACTCCGAGCAATCGCCGAATTCTCGCCCGAAGAGAATTGCGCTTCTTCCTCCTCGGTGCGAGCGAATGCCCTTTCCTGGATGTGCATAAGAAAATAGAAAGGACGAGAGGGGCTGCGAGAAAGAAAGAGAGAGAGAGAGAGAAGCAATGTACATTGACTTGGTCGCCTTGGTAAGGTCGCCGGGGGCGTCAATAAGGGGAGGAGATGGCGGTCGCCGTAAAAAATCGCACCACCGACCGCGAGCCGAGGCAATAAGTTTCGTTGGTTTATCGCCGACGCTTCCATGAAGAAGAGGCCGCAATGTCGAATCGTTGGCAGTGACCGCACGTCGGCCGCTGATGCGCATCCAGTTCGACGCGTATATGGTAGGTGATGCGATCCAGCAAACTGCATGTGCTGGAGAGAAGGCTGTGCGAGCGTTGCTTGCGCGACACCGCCGCCGCCGCCGCCGCCATCGACTACGTATATCACTGTACGTTACGCACTATTCGCACCCGCGACGTATAGGACGGATGTTTTTCGAAGCGCATGCCGAGGGGAAAAAAAAAGTGGACGCCGCTGCCGTGCCGAGCGGACGATGCGTTCGGATACGGTGCGCCGCAAATCGCACTACTTCGGGATACGCTCTGACATTTTTATGGCCCTTGCCGCAGCTCGCTCTCCAGCGAGAGAAGCTCTTCGTGCTCCGCGTGCCTACATTGTGCGTCGATAGCAGCTGTAAATCGAGAGTGCCGGTAGCCTTTTTCATTTTTGCGCCGCGAGGGCGGGCACACGCGTGTCGCGGAGATTTAGTCGAATGCGGGAACAGATTTGTGGTCAGAATACCTGCATCGTGCATTAAAGGCCTCTTCAACCTCTCGATTGCGGTACTCTTCTCGAAAATAAGATGCGATAATATTCAAGCGACAATCTTTGATCGAGAGATAAAAATCAATGAGATAAAAAATAATGTAATTAATTTTCTCACGTTCAATATCGTTCAATGTCAAACAGAAATTTAATCATTGCTTGTAAAACTTTTATTGAAGTATATTTTCGAACATATATGTACTCTCTTATAATTTTGATCGCGAAGAAAAGTAATTTTCAAGGATGAGGACAGGGAGAGATTTCGGTAGATTAACTGAAATTAATGTTGGCGAAGAATTTACTTTATTGGATCTTGGCGAAGTTTTCAGAAGTCACAAACATATTGCGCAGAGAAAATTCTCCATCTCTCTATTCTTCGAGATAAATCGCTGTTTATGTAGTAACCGTTCTAAGGTTAATGACCAAGATTATGTATTATAATTGCTGATCTGTGTATTATAATTGCTGCTCTCCGATTGTGTACGTACATACAAGTACACTTATACTTTATTTTATTTTAGCTCGTCTTCATAAGACAAGCTTGTAAATAAACTCTTCATTTAGAAGTTGTTAAGATTATGCTAAACGTGCCTTTATATTTTCTGTCGAAGCTTCGGCAAATAATATTGGAATTTTACTTCAATCTTGAACAAAGTAGTACATAATCCATCAAAGCTTCAGCATTGACGCGCAAAATCGATATTAGCCTGTCGTTGACACGCTAGATGAGAGACAAGCTAATCAACTTGTCATTTTTTGCGAGTGTATTGTTATTTCTTAACTATTCAACGGTAGATTGAAACGGCGAGTTATTATTTCCCAAATTGATCGCGCAATGCAATGTCATTGTTTAAATTTTAATTTTTTTTTTGTTAGTTTTAAGTTTTTCTCAAGTAAGCTTGAGCAGAAGAATGAAGAGCTGTCACGACTTTTATCTTTGTGACAGAGAAAAAGGATTTTTGCCATAGCAAATATGTAAACGGTTGTGTTGGTGGTCCATAACAGGAAGACGAGTGGATAGAAGTCTTGGCTGCTTCACCAAGTAAATATTTTGTTCACTTTACTGCCACCATTCGAGCCACACCGACGGTCATTCGCGGAAAGAGCAGCAATATGTAGCAGTTCGTCCTGAGAAAAGAGGTACGATGCGTAACAACACTTTTTGGTCTCTATGGCTGCACTCGGGGTAAAAGAACTCCTACACATTTCATTTGGACAGTAACCCGAAGTTGTCATTTTATCATTCGTACATCATGTGACTTCATTTTTTTTTGTTTAATTATTTTTTGATTCTTCTGTTTTGATCTTATTCATCTTGTTTATATTAATGTTGGAAAGACGTAATCGTGACTAGTACAATTATAATAGTTTAGTTAAGGCAGTTGTCTTGTGACAATTATATCTAAAAATGAATTTATTACATGAAAAAAATTTAATCTAGACAATAATAATAAAAAAAAATAATGCTAGATATCTTGACAATAAGTGATTTTAATCTTGTAGACGAGCGTCTGCACGCATGGTTCTAAATTACAAAAAAATTTCAATTTGCAGCGTTAATTATACGCTTATTTACGCTGCGCTATTCGCTGTGCGAACGCAGTGGCGACGTCGGTTTCACGGCGAATTTTCTCAGCGCGCGAGAAGAAGAGGATTTGTCGAATATAATATAATTAATTGTCATATGGTTCAGCGCGAATGAGGAGGAAGAGGACGAGAGAAGCGGGCAGTCGTGCGTGCGTGCGTGCGTGCTTGCACGGGCGGTCCAGCCGGACATATCTACGGTAGCCGGTAATGCCGGTAGTCCTGACAGTCAGGATGAAGGGAGGCCGGCCGACCGCAAATTAATCCTCGAGAAAAATTCCGGCTGCAGCAATATTCCCTTTCGGCGCCGCGTCGGAGGCGAGGACGACGCAAGTCCTCTCGCGGGTGGGGGGGTA
>QKQZ01026763.1:0-16066 GCA_003595255.1 Solenopsis fugax
AAAAGCAGTTTTAATGTTTAGATTTTTAAAAATGTTATTAAATCTGTCTGAGATTGACGGAACGTAAGGAACCGTAAACCATGAAAATTTTTTCCCCTTCATCTGAAGCGTTGTCAGAGACTTGTTTTTTTGATTTCTTCGCAAAAAGGCATCTCAGTCGTTCCCTAAAAACGTTAAAAATGAAATCCAATGGATAGTCATTATCTAAAAGAATATTAACTNCCAAGTTCTTCTCGTGAAATTTGGGATGAGATAATAAGAACGCACGATCCACAAGACCCATGACGACGCCACGCTTCTGTGAGACAGGGTGCCAGGAATTCAAGTTAAGATACCGACCTGAGAACGTCGGCTTGTGATATCAATCAAACTCAACTGAACCATCTTTAAGAATAATAGTGGTATCCAAAAACATTAAAGTACTAGTGCAATTATATATTAATTATTAATTAATTAAATATAAATTTACTTATAATATTTTTATTATATCAAAATAGAGAGCTTATTCAATTTAACCAAAAGCAGTTCAGCAAATAAAAAGATGAAGCGAGGATAAAAGTATTATTCAATATAACGATAGTAACGGCAATCGAATTGTAATATTTATTAATCATGCAGGAAATTACCGTGACTCTTCAAGTTTCAACCTCTGTAAAATTCTTACGTATCGCACAAGTCCGAACGCGCGCCGGTAATTACATCACTCGCAATAAATCAGGGCCGCGCGCCGCTTGGCATTAATTATCCGTCACCGTGTAACTGAACGGTGCAGCACGCAGAGTGGCAAAAACTTCCTTCCATGGCGAGAAGAATGCCTACTACAATAAAATGCCTGCACGACGCTGATTTATCATCCGCGGCTCCCGTTACGACACGCATTGCAGATACGCATAAGTTACGGATCCGACAAAAATCATCAAAATGAATAAAAGAACGTTTTACGAAGGAAATTATAGTGCAACACATCTCGAGAAACTGCTTATTAATTTTTTTTACATGTAAATTACATAATTTTGGACACGTTTTTTTTTTAACGAGAAAATATACTCTTTTGATATCTTATTAGGGAATAATTTTCTATAAAAATTAATTGTGTTATGAAGATTCCCATAGAACATTTTTTTATAAAAAATATTCTTAATTTCTTTCTCACTGTCCACTCTTTCCTTTCTGGCCTTTAATGTCGATATAATTAAACAAGTTCGACTATGAATATCAATCATGAATCTATATCTATGAACGTCAGAAAAAAAATACAACTAAAAATATAAGTCAAGTTGCGTTCGTCACAATTTATAATATTGATTATTTATTGATCAGTGGATTCAATCATTCGACGAAATAAAGAGGCAATCTTTTATAATGCCAATCAACCACATATTTGTCATCCAAAAAATATCGTTTTCAATTAACTGCTGCTTTTAATGCAATCATTCAGAAACATTCGACGTTCTCTCGAATGTCGAAATCATGATATGAAATATTTAATTCATCACGTTCATAAATGATATTAATAAATTTAATATACTTGCTGCAATTGCTACAAAAGTGGGTGATTGTCATGAAAATTTGGAAAATTGCATTCTCTGAATATAATATCGAACTAATTCGATATTACATTTAGAGAATGCAGATAAATTTATTTATCATAAGTAAATCTAAAACGCTGCACAAAGCTCAGAAGTTTAACTCGCACGCATCTGCTGTAAATAAAGTTTGAATACCGATAAAATAGTCTCGCGGGAATGATTTATCGTGCACGACACTAACGACACGCGAAGCGTGATGCGTTTTCAAGTTAGCGCAAAAGAGATTGCACCAAAAAGACATCATACGTTGTTCTGTATGCAATTGACTGACACTTTCGGCGACATTGTTCGTGTGAAAACGCGCAAGGCAAAAGTTAAAATATAATTAATAATAATAAAATTATAATATAATATAAATAATAAATAATCGCGATTTTCATATCTTGAGTAATAATTAATAAAATAAATAATAAATAAAAATTCAGAGTCGAGAATAGTGCCACTCGTATCTTAAATGAAACATTGTACGGAAAGGTACTCGTATACTCGGAAACCTTATTATCTCACTAGAAAGACGGAAGATTCGAAGACGTTAGGTCGAGATGGATTTTGGACTTCTTCGCCATTTTGCCGAGTTTGCGGCTTTCTTCCGGGAGTTACCATCTTCCTGTCTCCCTATTCCCTATCCCTCTTCCGAAAATCGCTCTTGTTTCTTTTAGGCTATCGTCTGTCAGGTTTGGTCTGGTCTGATCTGATCTGGTCAGAAGTAAGTCTCTTATTATCCGGGATATAACGCGCAACTTCCTGATTGAAGGAGAAAGAAAAACCGAAAGGATGGACCAACAGATTTCTAAGTTAATTAATTGCTTTTTCAAATATTGTAAAAAAAATTCCCTGAGAATTTTTCCTGGAATTTTATTTAAAAAGCTTAGAGAATTTTTTAATGCAGCTTTGAAATAAATTTTTTTATTATACCTAATTAATGTTCTTTAATCATACAATCATAATAAAATCTTCTTCAGTTTTAAATATTAAATTTGAGAATGTACTAAAAACAATATAAATAGAACAAATATAGCATGTATGTATAACGATCTGTCAGCAATACACGAATCTAATTTACGGTGATTAAACACATAACGCCAATTTTTTTCAAAACGATTATTGTCTTTATTGTCACTAACCTTTTTCTTAAACAATTCACGAATCATATAAAAACTATGTACATATGTGTATGTCATATTTAGCAATAAATATGACATACACATATGTACATAGTTTTCATATGAATTTAAATTTTAAAGTAAAATTTCAAAAATTTCTCTAAGTACCAATAAAATCTCATGAAAATTCATGATTTTCAAGGATAAAAAATAAATTCCCTGAAAATACCAGGTTTTTCCTGTAGCAAACACCCTGATTTATATATGTATACAACAGAATATATACCTAGCTATGTCACTATTTATCGTAATATTCAAAGTAATTTAAATAATATAAGAGGATATTATTTTATCGTGAAGTTAAGTATACGATTATTATTGCGTAACGTCCGCGCGAGCAATGCTTACGTTCCAGCTGATATATTTCCCGAGGGAAATGATAACCCGAAGGTCCATTATCTCGTCGGAAAGCGTGAAAATTCGAAAACGGAAATCGAGATGAGTTTCGAACTTTCGCCGAGCTTGCGGTTCCGCGGTTGTCGTTCTCCTCTTTCTTCCCATGGCCCCCTCTCTTTTTCGTGATGTCTGTCTTCCCCATGCGGGCGGTGCCGAATTCAACATCGCCACAATTTAAGGAAAGAAGCGCCCGGGAAAGAGAGACTGATTTCGAGAGATTTCCCGAAGTTAGCGGAGAGAAGCTTAAAGCTCCGCAAGCGGGAGATGCTGATTCGGAATTCTCTCGGTGGGGACACGAACGCGGCGCGGCGGGGCGATGCGGTTAGAAGTTTTCGAGATTGTTTGCCGTGCTAGTCGGAATATAAATCGGGCTTAACTCGTCGGTTCCCTTTTCGTATGGTTAGGCAAATGTGGCTTTTACGAGTGCCGGCAAGAAAACGAACGTTTTTAATTCACTCGGCTTTTCATCTCTCCGCACCGCGTTGCTTAAATTCAATGGAAGACCGTCCACCGCCCCAGTTACCGATGTCGTTTATGCAGCACTATATTTTACGCGTTACTTTCACACATTAGTTTACATTATCTTATATTAACACACTAACATCTTAAGAGCTCAGTTTGAAAACTATGAGGTAATACATTCATGTGCTTTCTTAAAATACAACACTGAAAAAAAGTTTTGTTGCATTATTTAGAAATCTAATAGATTTAATCAGGACGTCTGTTCAAAAACGTACGAATCAGAAATCTTGTAGAGCTATAATAGATTATAATAGTCTATCAAACGATTTGATAAGAAAATCACAATTCCTACTATAATATTCAGTAAATCTGCTTGTTTTCATCAAAACCCAATCATGTATCTTATTGATATAATAAAATCATTTTTTTTCAATAAAGACACAAACCGTGTTTTATTCCTTTTTTTCATTGTTTCATATTAATACTATATTAATCTCAACAAATCGAACCTTACACATTATATTTTATTTCTGCGCATTTGTCTAAAAGTGTAATGTCATTTTTTCTTTCTATTAAAAAAAAAAAAACAGTTGATAATTATACGTTTTTAGCCAAATTTGGTTACTGAGAAACTTATGTGCAGAAATCGACTATTATATTGTATAATAGTTACTAAAAACTAAGATAATAATGCTCGGTGAAAAGCATCTATCGTCCTGACCTTCAGTCCTAAAAATTACACACTTAATATTACTTAAAAAATATAAAAGCGTTGCAATAATATTAATTGAATGTTAATGAATTAAAAATTTTCTTTCTCTCTCAAATGGAGATAATATCAAACATCCATATGATTTGTGCAAGATCAATTAATTGCTATTTTCCAACTAATAAATATTTGCTGCTCGTATTGCGCTCGACATTCAAAGAGATAGAAAATGCACTTTGCACCTAAAGTGTCTTTGAGAGAGGAAACGAAAGATTCTCGAGAAACGAAGAATAGACAGGAAGAAGGGTGCCTGCTAATGGAGAAATGTGTATTGTCTGGGCCGGAGAGATAGTTACTTATAGCAATCATTTGTGGGCGTCTCGATGCGTCGTCCTTACAGTACATTCGCGCAAATGATCATGCATGTGCGCACGTACACGTACCCGAAGAAAGAAGCCCCTCGAAAGGGTTCCAGGATGAAGGCGACGGGGCTGTGATAATTCTAGAGCCCTTGCCGTCACGACCCATCGTTTGGAGCCCTTCTCTCGCCGCCCTCGAGTGCCCCTCGCCGAGGTTAACTGTTGCCTCTTTCTCGTATAGCAATGCACATGGTTCGACACGTGATGGACTCGCGTTAATTGGGTTCGATGGAACCCAACAGCGACGAGGGCAACTGATCAGGAGTAGCTTCACTTTCGCTCGTATGTTTGATGACGCTGATGCAAACGGGAACATGAGCATAAAATAATGAAAAAATATCGAAGATAAAAGACATTTCTGACAAAAAAAAATCGTGAAACAGATAGTCAAAGTAAGTAACATAATAATATAATCTAGATACAAGATTAAAATATATGTAATATTTGTAATATATACAATATATATGTAATTGTATCTATTAAGAAATGATAGAATTATTTAGAACAATTTAAAAATATCTCTACTGATTTTCCTTACGCATAAAATCAATTCTGATCAAAGAATCAATTACTCATTCTTTAATTAACTATTAATCGATACCTTTTGAAAGTTTTATAAAATTATTAACACCTGACTCATTAATAATTTCGCTAATTTGGTCCAGACGTAATAAAGCCTCATAAAATATGTGCGTCCGCTCTTTCTTTTAATTAAAAATTCAGGAGATATAACTTCCCCGATGTAAGGATAATAACGCGCGACCCTACTCGTTAAGGAACAGCAGTACCGACGTTAATTTATCTCGCGAGAGTGATACCAACATCATTACGAAATAATGGCATGATACGACTCTACCTGAAATAGGATTTGTTACAGACGCTGCTCCCATTTATTTCCGTCAGTACAACCATTCGTTTTCGAAGATTTTTTTCTGAATCATCTGTCTGTGTATTCTGATATAATTATTTAGCTAAAGTTTAAACAAAAGTTTGAAAAATTTAAATAAAGATTTTAAAAATATGTATAAGTATATTCTGGATACGTCGTCTCTTAGTTCCGAAAAGAATCGAACACGATTGATTGATGTATTTCATGAAACGATCAAATACATTAACCCCCATAACGTTGTTCACACGTGCACACGATCAATACAGGAGGGTAGACCAGCGAAATATGAAGAGAAAACTGGCAGCAAAAAGAGAGAAAGGGAGAGGTAGATGGAAAAAGAGAGAAATGGATTATAAGGGAGAGCTGGCGATATTGTACGTCGGAAAGTTAGTCTTGAAAAACAAAACGAAAATTAGTCCTGCAGATCTCATTAGTGTTGTTCTCTGCAGACGTGCATGCCAAAATTACGTTCAAACTGCAGCGACTGAAGAAGAATCCTGGAACGAAATAATCTCGCGAGTTGAGTCGGGAAAGACGGAAATTGAGGAAGCGTGATACGGCTCGAATTCGACCGTTTTTAGGCGTAAAAGGATTAAGGAAAGGTGAAAAGGGGAAAGGGGGAAATTGCGAGGGGTGACACGATAGCAAGACGATGGGGTTGAAGTCATAGGACTTGAAAGTTCGAGCGATCAATTACGTTAAGTTGTTACCCTAATCCTGAACTCCGTAGGTTACACGGTAATAGTAGGACAGATATCTTGTGAAATTTACACGCTTTGACTAATTCTTGAGATTTATGAATATTCTCGACTTCAGCAAGCCTACGTGTGCCGTATACATGATGAGTTTCAATAAATGAAGGAAACTGTTTTGATGACATTAGTACAATTTATGTTAATTTCATACTGAGATATATTAATTTGTATATTATGAGTATGTTATAAGTTTGTCAATAAATAAATATTGATATTTTCAATAATTGGACAAAATTTTGGTATCCAATAATTTTTGTAAATTATATTTCGTTTTTATAATTTTTGAACTACTGATTACATTATTTGATTTTGAAACACAGTTTTAAGCCAAAGGTGAAAATATAATATCACATTTTTCGTGTTTAACATTAATATGAGCGCCTCTCATCTTTAATATCACATTTAATATCACTGTTTAATATCACATTGTTAGATTAATAATCAATTTAATATTATTAATATTAAAATAATTAATTTATTATTGTGGCTGTAAGCATCTTATAAACTTACAAAAATATCCATTTAATTTGTGTTACATCTATCACTATTTATATATAAAATTCTTTTTTTTAAATACAAGATTATAAAAATTTATGATAAAAATAAAATTTTCCAATAATCCAATTTTAACTTTATTAACATGTGTGATAAAATTACATTACATTGAATACATATACCACATTAAACATTTATGTTAGGAATATATACGCATGTATGTAAAGTTGTTTTTCATTGCAATATAAATAAGATATCTGAAGATAATTGCAAGATAATAGCACAAGCATACCAATTTTATTGTGTGTACAATTAGAAACACCTGGCATAATATTAAAAAATTCCTAATTTATTTAATTTTATTCAATATTTTCTCTTTCGGAAATTTTATGTATTTTTACAACTATATCTTTCACTCTAATATTTTGTATACATGTAGCGTAAAGTAATTCATATATAGAAATATTATAAAATTGTAGAAATTTTTTCCATTTATATACACGAGAAAAACTGTTTTGCTAAAATATAAAAAAGCTAGATAAAAATCGTTTTATTGAATTATTAAATTATGAAATTAGGGACGTCAGAGTCGCGTTTATAAAATTTACTCCCAAGGGCTCATGATCTTCGAATGCCCTAATCTAGTTTCCTCTTCCTCTTACCCTTTTTCTAATGAATAAATAGTAAATAATTAAATGGCATTTTTAATATTTATTAAACTATTAAAATATATTTAGGAACAAATTAAGATAAACAATTAAACATTTTTTTTTACATAAAGCGTTTCGATGCATAGGCGGTTTCAGCCTCAAAAACCCATAGGTAAATGTGCTATTGAAGGATGTTTAAGTATATAAATAATGCTGTAAAAAGTTTTGCAATCATTCTAGAAATCATCTTAAACATTCTGAATATATTTTTGATAATCTAACAAAATTTTTAACTCAGGTAAATTTTTATATATTTATCATTTATCATATCGATCCTTCTTACTTTATGGTTTATCGATAAATCATAGCCAGCGATTGCTATTTTTTTTTTTATTCGACAGGACAATTAACGCCGAGTAACGATACGTCAATCCGTTTGACGAGAAAACCGCACGCCCGAGAATTTCACTTGTACCGTACAAAAGAGGTTAATAGATATTTGACCTCGCGGTTTTGGCACGGCCAGCAGTAACCACCGTAGCCATCTGACTCTCCATTTGCCTCGTGAAAGAGCAATGCGTGAAGGGTCGGAAGATCGAGGCTCGTCGATTTGTGTCGTCAGCGCCCGATTTGCATTTACCCTATGTTCTCAGAGAGCAAGAAGACACGAATTCTTGTTTGAGAGATCACAGATTTACGCAAATAGATATTTTTCTTTAATATCTAAATTCTTTAATCTCTTCTTTGATTAAAGAATCGTGCAATTACAAAGCTTTTAACAAAAATCTCCTCTATGTGCATTCAATACACATTTTATCTTATTTAGCTAAATTTTTCCAAAAATTTGGTTTTATAAATATTTGTTTCCTATTTCAAATAAAATATCACAACTTGTGGATTAGTTAGCATTACATAAAGAAGATCGACGGATACAAATACGTGTAACTAGTTGTTTGGAGCGGTAAAACGGTGTAACAAGACCTTGCCTACAAGGATCTGTTTGGGCTTATACTTAGTGAAGGATCTGACCTGTTGTATTAGTCTTTCGAGTTGAGACCTAATCCTTGGGCTAGCGTTAAACGAAACGTGTCTAAATTCAACCATTGCCAGAATCAGATTCACCCCGATCAGTTTGCTGGTGTCAACAGCCGTTTCACTTCAACACAAATATCGAATGAAAAAATGCGATTACGAAAGAAAAAAGACCAAAAAGTGTGCTCATTATCTTTTTCGGCGCATGGAAGCGTTGGAATCATCGCAGGGAGGGAAGTTTTTTTCACTAAACAAAGCGTGTCTATTAAAAAGTTTCGCAGCGACATTTACTACACTGGTTAACTTCCACCTCTGACGAATGTAAACGCTAATTATTCAACTAAACCGGACGATGTTAACGAGCAGCTATAATTTCGGGAAAATTAGAGAGGGAGATGGAGTTGCAGGATTTTTTCCCACTGTGAATGAAAATTAAAACCGGAGCAAAATGAACGGCGACTAGGCGGGGGAGAAAAAAAAAGAGAGGCTCATGCAACCTGCCGGCGCACACACAGTCGTGCAAAACCTGCCGGCAGTGTTTTCAGTCGCGCTCGGAGGCTCGGAGTCCGTTCCGCGGGTTTCTCGATTTTTCCCGTCTCTTTTCCTTGCGCGCGGGAGTGGCTTAGAGGGAGACCTGCCACGGAATGAGCCAGGTCAAGTTCACTCCAACGTCCGAGAACTCTCGGACGGCGAGCATTTTTCGCCGGAGCTTTTTCTCCCTCTCCTTTTCCCTCCCCCTCCCTCTCTCTTTCTCTTTCTCTTTCTCTTCCTCTTTTTCTCTGCCTTTCTTTCTAAAAAACGTCCAAAATAAAACAGTCGCCGGAAAAAAGTCCTTTCTAAAGTAAGAGTGAGAGAAGAAATTCAAACGACCTCAACAATCGAATCGAGTGCTCGTTTGCGATGAGGTATAGGTAAAAAACACGAGAGAGAAAAAAAGTTACTTTCTAAAGTCGGGGTGTTATCCGTATTCTGAGCACCGCGTCGCAATGCAGTATTCCTAATTTCCATCGTATGAGATGAGATCTCTAAAAAGTCAAGTATCTTAAATACGTTCCAGTGTATATGTGTGCGTGTGCGTGTGCGTGTGTGTGCGTGTGTGTGTGTGTGTGTGTGTGTGTGTGTGTGTGATTTAATACTTTTGGCGATAACGTTCGAGTGCTATATACGTTGCGCAATTAAATGGCGCTTTCTTAATTGTCGCGTATCGATCCATCCTGGCAGCATATTTCACGAGAAGTTTCTTCCTCATCGCGAGCCCTGAATGCTGAATAAGTGCCTTACTTGGTGAATACCTAACTTCGCTTGAGCTTCCCACTTTGCGCTTTGCACTTTACCTTCATCATGTTATAAATAAAAGTTGCAAAGAGAGACAGGATGCGAAGTGCTAGGCAAGGAAGCGCCGAGAGCGAAGAGCGAGAAAATGTGGAAGTGCTTACGTTGAATCGCCGCCGAGCATGAATCATCTTCGGCACCGATACGAGCGAATGAAAGTGTTCTCGTGACGGGGATCGGCAACGAAGGACCAGAGGACGAAGTAATCTCCCGCGAAGGGGAGAGCCTGCACTTGACATTCAATAGATTACGGTACATTCGCGTGCGCCGACAACGAAATCGCATTTGCGCGATGACGAAGGCGACAAATCGAGAGCCGCGTAATGCCGGTCGAATCGCATTAAGGCGATAAGATGAGAGTCAGGAGCCGCCTGCACCGCCGCTGCTCCTGAAACACTTGGCTGTCGACTAACGAGAGCTACTCCCGCGGGAGGACGGAAACGTGGATGCGATCTGACGTCGATAAAGTTCGTCCCCGTTTGTTTCGGTGGCCGTGCTCGATACTGCGAGAAACGGGAGAGAGAGAGACGCGCCGCTGACGAGACGGTGTGGAGAGGATGCGCGGCGGATGCGCATCAAGATCGATGCACACGACTGAAACACGCGTCGGTCACGCAAGTTGCGGCACACCCTCGGCAACGGACGGTCGGTCCGGCCCGGTCCGCGGACTACGACGATAATACGATTACCGGTGCTCCTGGGCCGCGTGATATTCGCTTTGGGAGGGTCGACTATTGAGTTGTAAGTTTCTCGCTGAGAGCGATACCTTTTAGTCACGTGATTTCAGGCACAATGCACCGGCATGAATCACTCGTAAAGGCATGCGGTGATTCGTTCGCTCGCACTCATCCCGACATCAATCTTCACACCACTCTACAAATTAGAGATTTAATATATCAGCGAAACGAAATGTACTAGCAAATAAAGTTGTTAGTACCGGGATATTTTAGGGATATTTGATTATTTATAACTTGATTATTTCTTTATTTATTGAATGGAAGTTCAACTAGAGAAATTGAGGTAAATCTTTACATTAGGGAACATTGCTCGGGATTTTGACCTTGACATATGTATAGAGGTAAGGGTACTGATCAATTTTTCCTTGTAAATTAATTCACCGTGGTTCAAGCGAGGTTTGAAGACCCCAAACAAATTTTCAATTTTCAGTTATTCTGACTCAAATTCGGACATAAAGTGAGAAACGTTTCCGGTCAAACTTATTAAATAGTATTCTGAACTGTTGGTAGAGTGTACCAGATTTTTTAGATTCCAAAAACTCTTTCAAAAATACTATGTGGTACAAATGACCCGGTTGGACTAGAAAAACACTAGGAAAACAGCGAAAAAAACATTGCATCACGAAGAGTTCATCGATAGTCTCGTATAATTTTTGAGATATATTCAGAAAACTCATATGGAACAGTACAATTATAGATTCGTTTCGTCCTGTAAGTAGGGGAAGGTGTGGGGTGAGCCTGGCGTGTGAAAAGTTGAGAACTCATGTGAATCAACACAATAATTTAACAGTTTATCATCAATAACTCTGAGAAACTAGTGAAGACACTTGCTGATAATTCGAAAGAAGCACGACTAATAGCTGATAAACACGATCAATGATACAATTAAAATAAAATACCTTCTTGAAATAATTTTAATTGAAATAAATGATACACTCCTAATCATCCACCATACACAAGGTGTCATACAGAAAATAATGAAATTTCGAAAATGAGTCTTATGTATCTCGAGAATTAAACAAGACCGCCGAATAATTTATAAGAAAAAGTTAATTAGTGCCCTTATCTCTGTAACCATATGTCAAGGTCAAAGTCATCAGAGCGATGTCCCCCAATGTAAAGAAAAAAAATAAAAGACCGAAATGGATTTACTAAAATAACAGAGGCTGAGTGCTAATAAACCAATATCTATAAGTACGTCTTGCTATTTAAAGCTTTATTATATATTATATTAATCTTGATCTTAACACTCGAATTTCATATATTTTTAATATTTTTATTTGAGCATATATTTTTTCGACTTCTAAATTGAAATTTTTTTTAAACTATTCTGTCATAATTTATGAAAATATATTTAAAAATATGAAAATACATGAAAAAAAATGTTTATCATGTAATGTGAGATATTGGATATTGCATTCATAGATAGTTATGAGTATAGTATATGTGATGATACTTAAATCGCGCTAATATCGTTGCAAGAAATTGGATCAAGACCAGCTGTCCAAACAATATTAGCTCAACGATATCGTTATCGAAACAACTGTAACGCGTTCCCTACGATTTACGATCCTGACGTTGACTATCGAAGTACCACTCCCGTCTACAAGATAGTCCGATAACATCGTGATTATATTTCTACTATGTATCTCAACTCTCTGGCGAGTGTATCACGATTCTCTTCAATCAACAAATCGTTATTAACTTTGTTACTGTAAAATTGCGAAACATTATTCTAGTTATTCTCAATCAATTTTAAATGAAAATAGCTATTTTGAAACATTCATTAACCCAATAGACGCGTGAGTTTAACTAACGTTAGTAGGTGTATTCCGGTCATTTTGATCGAAATATATTTTTGCACGTATTGTATTGAATTAAATCAAACTGAAAGCAGGATAATAATATCACAATATTATATTGAAAATAAATTTAATGAGACTAATGCTATCCTGGCTGAGGTAATATTTTTCGCAACAAATTCTTTACAGTATTTCGAGGTAGGAGAGGGGGAGACATAGACTGTTAGCATTACCTAATATTATTAAATTGATTATCAATTTAATATATTGTAATATTATTATTCTGATTTAATTTAAGAGCCGCGCTTCAAGATCAAAAGTAATAGCGTACGGTTTAAAGAAAGTAGAAAATGTTTGGAAAATTACATATGAAATATTATTTAAATAGTAAGATCCATTATGAGTATTGATCTTCTCTCGATTTTAATTGTGTTATATATTTCACGGTTTTATATATTGATTGTTTATTTGCAAAATGTCGTATGTCTAACTCAGACATATATCTAAATCAGACTTACAACATTTTGTAAGTAGATCATCATATCTATATAAAAGAAATGACGTATACACACACACACACACACGCGCACGCACGCACGCACACACGCACGCACACACACACGCACGCGCGCGCGCACACACATACACACACACACACACACACACACACACACTCATAGTTTATTAAATATATATAATATATTTTAAATATATATAGATATAATAAAATGGGATAATATATTTTTATTTTAACTTTATTCTATCTGTTAAAATTATTAGTTTATTAATATATAACAAGAAATGTNTTTTAACTTTATTCTATCTGTTAAAATTATTAGTTTATTAATATATAACAAGAAATGTGTCAATATGTAACAATACTTAATGCAGTAACAAAAAAAAATAAAGTTTTTTAAATTTATATATATTATATTTTTTCAACACAGGTTGTGTTTATTGAAATTTTGTAAAAGAATTCCCGGAATTCTAGGAATTTTATTCAAAATTAAAGTCAGATTAAGTTTTTTTTAATGCAGCTCTTTTTAAAATAAATTTATTTTATTATACTTTTCAATATATTCCTAGATCATACAATCACATAGAAAGATCACTTGAGTTTTGAATATTAAATTTGAGAAAATACTAAAAAGAAATAGTATGAACTAAACATGGCATACACATATATGACGATCTGCAGAATCTCATTTGAAGTATTGAAAAAGTAATTAAATAAAAAATGCCGATTTAAAATGATGTATCATCTTTTATTATCATTAATTTTTAATTAAATTTGGGAATCACATGAGACTGTAGATACGTGCATGCGTGTGACATATTTATTACTAATTTTGTATCATCAAAAACATATGATTAAAGAAACATTTTTGTAAAAAAAAAGATATAGATTTTAAATTTAAAAGTAAAATATTTAAAATTTTCCACAAAAATCTCATAAAATTCCATGATTTTCGAGATAAAAATTTAAATCCTTGAAAATTCCAGGTTTCGAGGTTTTTTCCAGTAGTAAATACCCTGTTTAAATTAGTGGTATGTTTTTTTTAAGTAAATATTACTTAGTTATTACTAAGTAATATTACTATATATATTAATAAAATAAAATAAAATTTTTTTTCTTTCTGTCTTGAATTTTATAAATTTAAACTATTTCGAAATTTTCTAAAAAATATGCTCCTTCATATTAGTTTCTTTTTTGGACTGTAATATTGAGAAACACGCGATGTTTAGTTGAAAAAAAGAAGAGAAAAGATTATCGAAAGTGAGCGCGCCACGATCATTTAGATAGACTGTTGTAAATATATCAAATTCTATACTTAGAAAGAGAAAACGCGCTATCTATTTCTCCACACTGTATACGAAGAAACATTAAAGAATGTATACAAAAGAAAAAATATAACATCAATAAATGAAGAGACATAAATAAAGAATGAAAAGTACGATCAGAACACGGCTACTCCTGAGTTAAGAACGGCACAACAAACGAAAATAGGAATTATATTGATTATCCGGATCGATCTCGTGGCATATTCTAAGAAATCCTTGCGCATGCAACCGCAATTTATCACCGCTGTCAAAGCGTTACACATACAAACGTCCCTTGATTATACTTGACGTTCGCCAAAGTACGGTACTTTTAAAATTTGTGTATTCAATTTTACGATCTGAAATAACATTTGAGTGATATAAATTCTTGAGTTATGGCTAGACATCAGAATAAGTGAATATATCTTATTTATTTATGTATTGTTTGTTATACATAATATCGAATCAATAATAAACTACATCATCAAGAATGAACATACATGTATGATTCTTTTGCGTAAACTAGGGCAAGTTCTATTTGCACGCAATCGATCGCGAACTACAAACATCTGTTGCAGTACAATTTTTTTCTGTTTTACGCCGCCGTGCAATCACGCCGCAACCTATTGCGAATTGCGAGCGTAGCTGTGAGCTGTATTTGCGGACTTTCGGAATACTTTGCATCGCGATCGCAATGGGCCGCAGGCTGTTATAGACTGTTCGTTTTCGAAATCGGTCCGTGATTTCCATGAATTTGATAA
The DNA here is from genome assembly GCA_003595255.1 of Solenopsis fugax. NCBI lineage: Eukaryota > Metazoa > Arthropoda > Insecta > Hymenoptera > Formicidae > Solenopsis > Solenopsis fugax. The sequence goes on from QKQZ01026763.1 coordinate 15,013, forward strand.
GCGACGTTAGCGTGACATATTTGTGCAACACGCGGCTTCACAATGAAATCACTCTTGATAAGCTTTATATGCTTTCAGAATAATTGTTGCATGACGGAAACAGACAAAAAAAGAATCGCGATAGAAATCTGAAAAGCGAGAGGTAAGTTCTGCATTGCATAAAGCTATTTCTGGAATAGATGTACAATTCGGATAACGGAACAGCAATTAATTTAGTATTCCTTAAGTAGTTTGAATCTGATTTGCCGGAAAGTGTAATCTAAGCCTTGTTATCGAGACCTCACGGCAAGTTCAAGTGTCTTACGTCGGATAAGTTCAAGTGTAATGTACAAGAGCCGTGTTATTAAACCGCAGGGAATATAGCGAAGATGATTACCTGCAAGCAGAGAAAAATGATGAAAGCGGCATGTAAAGTTGAGTACGTAGAGAGTGCTCGAAGAAGCATCCAGTTTATAAACCCCATGATGGTCGTCAGGATAAACGCACGTCTACCATGCAGCGTACAAAAGATCGCGCGACGTTAAGGCAAAAATACGGAAAGGATGAAAAAGTACGTGGTGAAATTTAAAATTTCTTCGTCGTGCGCGCGACGAGTATGTCCCTTTCCTGAAATAATGTTTATATTCGAGGTGTACGTCCGGCTATAGATTAAAGTTAGTTGTTTACACCTAATTAAAGAGATGATCTACGTGTAAAGTATCCAAGTTACAAGTCGCTGGGCAACCTAAGTGGACGAACAGTAACGAATTACTTCCGCCTCTCATTAATCATCGGTTAAGTTGGTATAAAGTGGCAGTTTCTGTATGTAGAGACTGGGGCGTAGACCCGAACGCGTCTGGTGTTCAGGTGCTCGCTTTAAACCCGCCTCACGCCGCCGCTGATGGACTCATTAGCAAGGGATTCTTCGTTTACTTCCACCCTATCGATTCTCCGCTCCTCCCGCGCCCGCGCCGCCGCGAGGTGCCCGCACGGCGACGCCTTCTTAATTGATTATAAAATTGCGACGCGGTCTCTCGTCATCGGTGGATTATCCGACGGGGATTAAATCGATGAT
>QKQZ01026769.1:0-60609 GCA_003595255.1 Solenopsis fugax
ATAAAAAAATTAATATATAAAGAATTAGAAGAATTAGATAAATTTGATACAAAGGAAAACTTGTTTTATATACATAGTATAGAGAATTTTTAATTTTAATGTTGATTATTATATTTTTAATATTAATTATTAAATAATATAATTTAAAAATCCAATATCTATATTTTACTTTAACGTTACAAAAAAGTAATGAATCGTTACTTTCTAAGTACTGATAACGGTGATGCGTTACCTTTTTAAAGTAACATATCCAACCCTGCATGTACTGCAGATATTGATGCAAATAAGTTACAAAAATTGCTTCGGTATGATTGTGGCATACATTGTTGGCAATCACTAGCGTAATTCTGTAACGAATCGCCGAGAGGACTTTTCTTCCTATGCATTATTTCCGTGCTGCGATGTATCACAGCAAATAATTTTCTGTAATCTAATTTACTTAACAATATTACAAGAAATAAATTCGTTTTTTTAATATAGCAAATTCTTTTCTTTTTCGAAAGTGAATTAAAGTTCTTTCGCAGAAAAGAAATGTATGCATTAATGTTACTATTTCTCTTTTTAAGATACGTTAAAAAATTATTTTATTAATGTTATTTTCTATATACAATCAAATCATTTTATCGAAATTTTTAATTATTTGAAATACTTATCATCTTCTTTTTTTTTCAAAGTTTGGTTGTATTTAGAGCGTTTTTTAATTCATCGATTGATCGTCCTAATTATCATTGTACTTTGATTACACAAGTCATTATTATTCTACAACACATTTTTTTTCTGCACGATTATTATATGAGAAAAAGTAAAAAAAAACATATTTTATTAACCATACATTAAATGTTTCAAATTTATCTTTATCAAATATATGCAAGATTCGAATGCAAAACTGAGTTTTGTTTTATTACGCCATTCTGACGTCACAGAATGTGCACGAGACAACGCCCTACCGCATGATGTAAATCTTGATATAAATGGTCAAAGATACGGCACACTTTTGGCAGCGGCATACGAAATTGTTTGTGAAATCAATAACGCGACCAGAATTGCGCTAATGTTTACCGAACTCAGTCAGAAGTTTACGAAAATGTTGATCTTAGGCCAATCGCCAGTGAAGCCGCTCTCTCATAATTTACAAATAAAATTCTCTATGCCACTTCAATCTCCAGCACGTGTATTCATGATTGGATTTTCTCCAAATCTTGTGGAATATCGTTTTGAAATGACTTATCGATCTTCGCGAGCGTGGAAACTCAAAGAAGATTGAGCGCGAATTGCTTTGGATGATCCCACGAGTATGCAAATTTGTAATATCAAATCGATCGACAAAATAAAATTATTAAAGTTGAAAAACGGAAAAAAAAAACACGAATCTCATTACATCCAGAAATATTCAAGACTGAAAAAATATGAGGAATTTAAAGATTGTAATAGGATGTCCCACAAACAACAAATACTTTAATAATGTATTCCAACAGCTGTTAAAAATAAAAATTTCTAACACGAAAATATGTCGAGATCACAATAGCTTTAGAATTAAACGACAATCTCAAACATTTTTACCACATATGTTACAGAAACTGAATATTCGTTTCTATTGTAAAATTTATTTTAATTTTAATTAAGCTTACTATCTTATCGCGTCCATTGTCCCATTTGTATTATTTAATATATTAATATACATGTTAATATATATTCCCCCATTATTCTTTTTCGTATCAATGCATCGTTAATTCTAAATATCACTGTGTCAAAAAACTGTTCTCACTTAAAAAATTTTAAATCACGCTGTATTTTAACAAACTTCGCCGTTCGTATCTAAAACGCGAGCATTGTTATGTTTCAGGAAAATTCCGTTGCAGAGAGAAAAAGCTTTGAAAGAAAAGTTAGCTTATTACCGTCAGCATAGAGTTTCACATTCCATCTGTTTTATTTTTGCCACGATGATATTTAGAATTTAGAGAAGCGTAGAATATTTACGCAGGGCGAAGGAGATGCATTATTCTGTTGAAATTAAAATAAAAGTTTTGAAATGGTGGAAGGTAAACAATGTCCTGCAGAGAGTCCCAACATTCTACTGTTATAGTTTCGTTTATAAGACACGTAGCGCGAATTCAGATGTACTTTAAGTTTTAAGCACCGTTCGGAGCACTGACGCAACTGCAATTCGTCGACAACGGACTTTAAAATTCGTTGTCGTTATCGTAATGGTCGAGGAGAACGCTTTTAAGCATGATAGTCAAATAACAAGTTAAATTACGCGGAAACAAAAACCGTTCAAGTTTGCGGTGCAATAACGACTTCCAGACAATAATGAAAATCTGTGGTTTGCCTCACAATCACTGGATAGAATCGAATGGCGATTTTTCGACCGTTGCTTGCACGATTATTCAATCAATTAGCATGCATATTGTTTAAGTTCCCTGTTTCTTTTAAATCTTTATTTATATCGTATATTACTACGTACTATTTGTGTAACTTTATATTAATTTGCAACTAATTTTTGCGTCATTTTTTAATCACAAGGAGTAATAAAAGTAATGGGATAAATTGGCGGACCGATTTACTAGCCGAAAGTAATTTCATTCTCAATTTCTCATCGTATTAATGTGCAAAATTCAATATATCAAGTTTAATAATTCTTAATATATGTGAGATGTATAATAAAATAAGTAATAGATTTTTTGCATAATTAATATTGCGGTATGAATATTTAACGTCTTTGCGATATATGGCTTCATCAATTTTTATATGTTATTTTATATCTCATTATTATATTTCTATAATATCAAAATTAATTTTAATATAAGATAAGTAATAGAAAGCATTTCAATATTAAGTATTTTAATATAACTGACATGGAATTAATTAACTCTATCAGATAATCAATATAAAATTTCTTATATTCTGTGATGAAAAATATTTAGAGGATCTCACATCATCTCAATTTTTTTCAAAAATAACTAAATTTAAATATTCTAATTCAAATGTTTATATGTCAAATTGACATTGTCAATCAATTTTGATAAGAACAAAAAGAGAAAGGCTAATTTTCTAAATTTTTTTACCATTTTCCTGATATTTCTTATTTTATATATATTATGTCTTTTATATAATTTTCGTATCTAATATAATTTTTACAAATCTATTACCTCAAGTTTAAAATAAAAAATAATTTATCCATTACTCACCGGTAAGATGCGTAGCAGCGGAATTGTAATACGTAAGCAGATCTGTAAAATTAGAATTGAGTAAGTTAATATATTTTTTTATCAAGTTAAAACTAATTTAATTATGTTAAAAGTTACGCAAAAAAAACTAACTAGTTAAAAATTACATTAATATTAAATCAATTTAAGTTAAATTAAAAATTTATTTTTGAAAGTATTTTATACATATTAAATTAGAAATTCGCAAGTTAAAGGTAGATACTCAAAATATTATAATATGAATCATCAAACAAAAATATTTTATTTGAAATATTTTATTTGAGTTTATATGTAATAACAAAGAAATACTGTTTTTTTATGTAGGAATGTATTTTTTGTTTTATAATTTTTTTTACATAGATAAATTTTTAAATTAGGAAAAAAGTTAATAAATTACAGTTTTTATGTTTTAAAAATAACTAACAATAAGTTAAAGTTAAAAATAAAATAATTTAAAATTAACTAACAAGGAAAGGGTCGGAGACATTCCCCTCCGATTTTGATGAGCTTTTAATATAAATATTTAATATTATACTTTAGATCAAAATAAGAAATGTACATTTTTTTATACGTGCTTATTTGCACTTTTAGGGAGTGTAACACACTTTAGAAAAAATTGATATTTTCTTTGAAAACCATTATCTTCGAAACTATAAAAGAAAAAATTGTTTTAAATAAAATATTTTATTATACATAAATTGAGTGGATTGAAGAGTACTTTATAATAGTTTTTAAAAAATATTAAGTTGTGGGGAAAAATTAAAAAAGAAGTTTTAAAAAAATCCAAATAGAGTCAAGCTCGTATAAGTGAATAACAATAAACATAGATAATTCGGCCTTTAACGAGCAATATTATGAGAAATTAACACACATATTAATATTGTTAATTTATGGATATGTAATATTAAAAAATTTTTTTTCACTGAAGAAGGCTCTGTGTAGCACAAAACGCGTATGTTAGATGTTTTAATTAAGCAACATAATTTTTCTGAATAAATTAAATGATATTGTCAGATGTTTAATTAAGTTTTATTATTGTTACGAAATAAATAATATTGCTCGTTAAAAGCCGAATTATCTATGTTTATTGTTTAAAAAAAATTTATAACTTAAATTAAAAGTTATTAATTTTTTGACGTTATTATTTCACTTCTAACTTTTTAACTGGTTACTACCCAACCTTGTGTAAAATACAATTATATCCAAATTATAAAATGCTGAAAATAATTAATATTTCAAAATATAATTACTGTGCACATTGAATTTTCACACATCCTCTGAATAGATATTAAGTTTAAAAGAGTGTATTAAATGTAATTAATATAAAATTATATTAAATGTAAAAATTATATGATTTACGAATTATTAGGAACTGTAACTCCAAAATTTCTTATAATTTTCGAATAACAGAAAAAACGATTAATTTCGTAAAAATATATAAACTATTAATATTAATTTCATAAATAAATAAATATACATATGTAATAGATGATAAATTACCTTATGAGGTCGTTCCGTCGTTGCCTGACACCTTCTCTCATATTTTGGCATTGCAATCACACAACACAACAATCACAAACACACGTAATTATTGTACAAACACGCATACTAAACACGACAATCGCGTGACATTTTACACAACACTCATCCCGATGCTAATCGCACGCGACGTGCACTGTGTTACATATTTCGACTGCGAGAACAATGACTCCTCTGCAATAGTAAACGTAGTTGTAATTGGTTATCAAATATTGTAAGGCGCACTTATATGTATGCCCATTTCTATCACCGTAAATCAACCTTCGACTTTTCTCTCAGTTTTAGAACTAGAAAGATTGTAAAAGGAGGTTATATAGGAGGTTAATCTCAAACTCTATTGAGTTTAAGATTAAAACTAATAACATTGTTAAAAGTGGACACAATTGCGGCTTACAACGCGTCTTGCGACTACGTTTTACTATTTTAGAGTGGCTCCAAAGTTTTGTGTCCACAATGCTAGACATCGATTTGAGATCTCGGACGGAGATAGAGAGAAAATTGACCGATTGCGTTAGAACAATTTGGCCAACTAATTAATGCGATTAGTCAATTCTCTCTCTCTCTCTCTCTCTCTCTGTCCGAGATCTCACACCGATTTCTAACATCGTGGACACAAGGCTTAAAGCGAGAAGAGGATAGTAACACGGAGCTACGATTCGCTCTGGGCATCTGCGACGTCTCACGAATTAACGTAATCCCAAACGGCAAGTCGAATTCGAGGATCGCGCGGTCAACTTCAGATGGTACCGGCCGCGACGCCGCGGCGTATCGGCGACACTACACCTGCTGCTCTAAGCTCTAAGACCGATATTCATAGTCGATTCTTATTTCAAGATCATCTTAAGTAATGTCTTAAGATGCTGATACGACTCTCTGATTGGTTGATGGCGTCTTAAGATGATACTTAAGACGATCTTAAATATAAGAACGGACTATGAATACCGGCCTAAGACCGGTATTCATAGTCGATTCTTATTTCAAGATTATCTTAAGTAATGTCTTCAGATGTTGATACGGCTCTTTGATTGGTTGATGGCGTCTTAAAGTGATATTTAAGACGATCTTAAATATAAACGGACTATGAATACCGGCCCAAGTCCCACTTTCGTACATTTTCCGCGCGTTTATTAAAATAAGTTACGCGTGATCGTGTTTTAAAGCAATTACCTATACAGCATAGAAGCTTGCAAACATTTTTTCTTTGCAATCACTTCAGCAATATTATAGCAATTTTTTCTAAAATATTATAAAAAATAAGGCTCTGCGCACAATAGAGGAATATTACATATTAAGAAGAAGAATTAAAGGAATTAGAGTTTTAAAATCAGTTTCTTCAGTAAACACTAGCTAAAAGTAAGTAACACAGTTAGGTTTAAAATACGTTTAATATACGTTAAAAATTAATTTTTAATGATTAAACTGAAAAATAAATGTTTAAAATTTGATATATTTTTTAAATACAAAAAACAGGCGGCACAACATTTTTAAAACTATTTAATAAACGTTGTAAAAACGTTTATTAAATGTTCGTTAAATGTAAATTATCTGCTTGGGTATAGATAAATAATAAATTACGTTGTATTTTGTGTAACACATTTATATGTTATATTTTATTAATATCCATTGTGCGTTATATTCAATATTCATTGAAGAAATTGATTCTAAAATTGTAATTTTTATTCCTAATATCTAATATTCCTCCACTGTGCGCACGATCTAATCTAAAGCTTCATTCTTCACAGCAGTAGTCTGCTGCCATCAGATGAACGCGACGCAATTATACTTCTCATAATTAAAAAACTACACCAAATATAATAGAATAAAAGACGCATAGCACCTTTGAGATTTTTCACTCACATTTTAATGAAATAATTTCTTCAAGAGACGAGTCTGCAAAATTGAGTTTGAAGATGAAAGTAAGTGAGATGTATTTTAATGGTAAAATGTTTGCTTCTTGAATGTATAAAAATTAATTCAAACATGATAATTTTGGAAATTATATATGCCAAACTGTGTTAATTCTACAGCACCGAAATTTTTCAGAGATGTTTCAGAAATATTCAACTGAAAAAATGAAACATTTCAGAAAGATTTTGAAATATGTATGCACGTTTCAAACAGAAAGAGAATCTCTTAAATAGTAAAATATTTGTGATTTTTGCACTTGAAATCTTGCAGAAATATTGTTGAAAAATTACTGAAAAAAATCTGAAATCTTTCTGAAATATTGTTGATCTTAATCCTCTAAATATAATAAATTTAAACATTTCTGAATTTAAAATATAAATAAATTTACTTACTGAATTTAAATTTAAAGTACTTCAGAAATAATATTTGAATTTATTATATTCAGAAAATTACAGGTATTAAAAAGTTATAATAAAAATTATATATAAAATACAATTAGCATTTTTATTCTACATTTTTATTTTATTTGCAATTCAATTAACATAATAATTGTAAATATGATTTCTGAAATATTTAATAAACAGAATATATATAAGAAAATAATATTTTATTTGCTACATTCTTGTACTCTTACGACATAGCCGCAAACGGAATTAAAAAATTTTACATCGTCCAATCGGTGAAATCGACAAAGCAAATGTTCTACTTAAGTATGTTAACATATCCAATTTTAAAAAGTTTAATTCGAAAATTTACTGCATGAGATAGATTTTAAAAACATTTCTTTATTGCAACCTTTCATATCACAATATTTTAAAAACATCTGTTGCAACATTTTACATGACATTTTGCAGAATCTTTTCAAAAGAAGTTGCACATGAAATGTGAAAGGTTGAAATCTTTCTGCAATCGGTGTTGTGGGATATTATCAAAAGAACGAAAATATTATCAGAAAACATATTGTATTGTAATATCACTGTAATGCAAATATTTTTAGAGGTGAACATTTTATCATTGCTTCAATATTACACTGAGAGAAAAAATTATAGTAATGGCAACCATACCAATTTTGTTAATATAATTATAATATATAGTTAAGTGAACTATATTGTAGTTATTGCAACCAAGTTAATGGTTAAGAGAACTAATAAAAAATAGTTGTAGTATACTATATAATATAGTAATTACAACTATTTTTTATTAGTTTTCTTAATCATAAACTTAGTTGCAATAACTATAATATAATCCGCTTAACTATATATTATAATTATATTAACAAAATTTGTATGGTTGTCCCCTTATAGTTGCCACCACTACAATTTTTTCTCTCAGTATACAACAACGTTTAGCAACTTTTTGCAATATTGCAATCTTGCGATGAAATACTTCTACAATGTTGTTGCAATCTTTCTGTATTATATGGATACTTACTTCGCTCATGTATTATAAAACTCACGAGACTTGAAATCAGAGACGAATATCCGCGGAATGCAATATTTGGAAATGTCTTCCGCTTTGTCGATTGTTGTTCACGTGACCAAATAAATTTCTAATCGAATAAATCTTGCGAAGTACATAACAAAAGCGATATATAAATGACAAACTTGTTAGCAGACAATAAATATTAAAGACAGAATTAATTCGAATGCTTATTAATTAAATGCGCTCGAGTAGGTCCGTTCCGTATTTGCGGCGATCCGTAAATCGATAAGTTCCATTAATAATGTCATGGATATCGCGCGAAAGTATCGAGGCGAGTCAAATTAATGACCGAAACGCGATAGACCGTTCGAAAATATACAAATGGAATTCAAGAATTTATGCGCGAAATACATTTTATCGCACAAATTTTACGAAGCATTTCCCGACAAATAAATTGTAGAAACGTTGCGTAATTAATAACGTCACACGAATTGACGACTCGATTCACATGTCGCTCCACGCTCTCGCCTCGCCGCAATCAGCAGACAATATTTTTTAAATGTTTTTTTTAAATATTTAAAAAACATTATATTGAAGAATAAATATTTTAAAAATATTTAAAAAACATTGCCTGCTGATGGAGGCGCGGACAAATTATATTCAAAACGACCCACAGTGTAAAACTTTATTTCTGGCCAATATTCTGATTTGCATTTAAAATCAAAATTTATGATGTTTTAAAGGTATAATTATTATAAATACTTGTTTATGATAATACGTATGAATAATCAATCAATGTAATGTGTTTCTCAACAATAAGCGTTATATTACGAAAAATAGTATGTTTACGTGTATATCGCGTTTGTCCAGTAACTAAATTACACTGTTTAAAATAATGAAAAGGCTATACACGGTCGAAAACAGATTTTGCTCATTAATATTCTAGGTGAATTTACAAACATTTTACAAGATTCCTCAAACTGCGCGCCGCATATTTGCCGGACTTAAAATACGACAGTTTCTCAAGGAAGAATCAAGAAATGTAATATCATGAAAATTAAATTGCTAATCATTTTAATAATTTTGATATTTACAAGCATCTCTACTATCCTCTTTTTTTCTCTTTTTTTGCGAAAAATATTACCTCGACCAGAGAAAAAGGGAGGCTAGTAAAGATGCTTATAAACATCAAAATTATTAAATTGATTAGTAATTTAATTTTCATTATTTTAAATATATATTGATATACTTCCCGGTTATATTAGGTATAGTATCAAATAATAATAATCAGTGTAATTTATAAGATAAGTTACACTGATTATTATTTGAGATACTATACTTAATTTTGTTTTCAATTTAGACAGCTAAAATCAATCAATATACATGTATTTGAAATTTAATTTTTGATTTTTCAGAGACTTCTACATTGTGCGACATAAAGTTCGATGTACTCGATTAGAAACATTATTGTGGAAGAGACTATCGTCAACAAGTATCATGACGAAACGTCGATAATTACGATTCTCATCCGATATTCGCTCTGAATAAACAAAACCGCGCGAAATATCTGCTTCTGTATGAAGCCGTCGACTAGATATGCATAAAAGTCGCTAATCTCGCGATTGATATTCGTAGAGTATTCGCAAAGAACAATCGCGATTTGAGCTTTGTCACACTTGCGGTGGTCGCATTTCTAGAGATAATACGACGTACGCGAACAATGCTGCTCGTTCGCTCGAGGGGTCGGCGCGCGAATGATGACATGATCTCGTGCACGTACATACTGCGTATCGCGCCGCGCCGTGTATAAGCAAATCTGGAATTTGTTATCGAAAATATCAGAGTTGGGAAAGTTACAAAAGCAATTCGTTCGAAAACCGAGTCGAAAAAGTATCGAGTAATCAATTTTAAAAAATAACTCTCGTTATCATTATCGTCGAAAGTAAAGATTCGCTACTTTTTTTGTTATAAATACTTTTTTAGTACTAAAACAAAATCAAATTAAATATAAAATTTGCCTAATGCTTTTTGTTGAAATATTAGTTAAAACAATATTATTTTGTATCTTAAATTTGTAAAACTACAAAAAATTTCAAGAGAAAGACTTAAAAATGCTCACAGAGCAAATTTAAAAATTTTGGTTTTTATTAAATTTATAAGTACAGAAATATTTCTTTTTTTTGCCCTCAATTTTACATTAATTCTAACGGAATAATTTCAAAATTGTTCTTAAAATGTATGCGTCAATGTGATTGGTTTATAACATCTTAAAACTATATTAAAATCACAAAAACGAAAATCATCGAAAATCACAAATAGGTTCAAAATGTAAAAAGTAAGGGTAAAAGAAATTGTTAAATTCGTTACTGTTCTGAAAAATTGTAACCACGTTACCGTTGCAGCTACTGAAAAAGAAAAGTAAGAAAATGCCATTATCAGGTCGCTGTTACTTAAAAAGAAGTAACAGCGTTGAAAGTAATGCGTTACTTTCCAACCCTAGAAAATACGAAATGTTTAACGCTTCACAAAATAACTGTACAGCGAATTTTTTTCCCACACATTTCAAATTAGATAATTCAGCACATACGGATCATTCATTCCGCGTTATCGTTTCGTAGAAACGCTGTCAGCGCCATCTAAATTAACAATCGATTCTCAATTGAGAATCTTCATTAGAGAGAAAGGATTAAATAATTTGCACACGACAGTTCAATTAACTACCAGCAATCAATCTGTCAATAGCAGTTGATTGCTATGTTACGTAGTGTCTGCGTGTAAAGCTCACTTCAGACGCTGTATAATTCATGACAGAATTTTATTTACAATTCTATGTGCTCTGTAAAATATGCAAAACGCGTTTGAGGAATCAGAATAAGCGTATCTATATACAAAATACATGTAGAAATACATAATCAATATACACGGTATATATGTAAAATTACAAATACAGTTTGGATGTGAATTTTGATGCAAATTGCAGATCATGCAAAGTGAGTGTAAGAAATTAATGGCAAAAATCAGTTAAGCAGTGAAGCTTAACTGATTTTCGCTCAATACACTTTTAGGTATAAAAAGCAATAAAATGAATAACACATGTATGTTTATTTGAGAATCTGACCAGGCCAATTTTATGCGATGTTGAATGATAATTTTTATTTCTGTCGTTTTATAACTCGAAAGCAATTTTGATATTTTTATATTAGGATTTTTTATCTAATCACTGAAAGACAGTGATAATCACTGATTGATCATAGTTATAATTAGTACTGTAAATCAGTAAGATATCACCGATTTAGATTTAGAGAGTTACTACTCTTTTCGAAATATACTATTAAAATATAATTATTGTGGGACATTCTGTGGTTTATGCTATGTAATTTACATAAATCTTCCTAAATCGATCTTCCGCGAACTTATTTCAAAATGAAGCAAGCGTATTTGCCATGACGAGCGGAAAACTGGATTTCAAATCGGCAAATTGTAAAGATATAATATAGCATAAGGTCAGATAAAGCCGACTTAAACGCTCTTGATTGAGTAAAGGATGACGAGAAAAAAATGAAATCGAATTTTTCACAAAATTGGTTCATTTCAACGTAACGTTACATTAATAAAAAAAAGTTAAAAGACATGAAAACGCGATTTGCGCACACAGAAAAAAAATTAATATCAAATCAACAATTCATTGTTTCATATATAAGCAAGAATATAAAATCTTCTTAGAAGAATTTATAATCTTAAACAGACATAATTTGCTTACATGGAGAAAATTTTTCTATTCACTTAAGTAAATTATGTCTGATTAAGATTATCAAGATTCTTCCAAGAAGATTTCATATTCTTGTTTATATATGAAACAATGAATTGTTGATTTAATACTCATTTTTTTCTGTGCACGAGTTTTATTCTTATAAACCATTTCCAGCAGAAATTGAAAATTGAAAATGATATACAGGCTTTATAGGAATACAGCTTTTAATCGCACTTTCAAGCCCGTCAATCAAGCTGGCGAGTCCTTTAAATATTGATTATAAATACAGGTGTGCTGCTTTCATGTCGTTATCAAAATGTTATCGATATTGACAATGTCTTTCTCTCAAAACGATAACATTGCGTGCTGGAATTCGCTCTTTAATAAATTACACAAAGTCTCGCGATATATAGCATAATAAATGCAAAACGGTTTATTTAAAAGTTTCCGCGCTCGCGAGGAAAGAAATGCCATTTGATATTTAAATGTAACAGATACATAAAGGCGGCATATGAGAGTGGCGAGATAAATCCAGCCTCCGTTTCCAGGAAAGGGCTACAGCGGCATAAATGAAGAGATCATCTGGATCAGCATAGGCATGGGGATCACCATAGCCATCCTGATCACCATTGCACTCTGCTACATCGCCCGTGAAAAGTGTCGTAAACGGCACGAGGGATACTACACGTCATGACGTATGTTTCCGCCGCCCTCGTGGGCGTCCTGGTCATTTAGCCCGACGACACCAGGAATCCTTTTCAGTCCAACCACGTCAAGGGGTAAACCGCGGGCTTACTACATCACCGTCTGAACATTCCCTCACACCTTTCCAATGGAAAAAGCCCTGGGAGCCGCGTGAAAATTCCCAGCGAAATATGGATGAGCGTGAAAGGAAAATTCGTGGTTTTCTCTGCATTAACGTACCGTGATCGTCGAGTTGCGCACGAAAACGATTTTCTCAATCAGGAAAATCCGGAGATTATGACAAAAATCTCTGTGATTCTATCTTCTCTCTAAAAAAGAGTCATTCGAACAAAAAAAGAGATTGAGAGGATTAAGAGGGTTAAGAGGATTCTCTAATTGAAACTCGGGGACGGATAGATCGATTAAAATAAAATAAAAGCAAGAAGAGAAAATAACGTCGCGCGCGCTCGCATTGTTAGAACTTGAAGAGTAGCGGAATACGATTTGTCCACCGGGAAAATCGATTTCAAATTTCTTCGCGAGCAAAGTTTTATCATAGGTACATTTAGTGTTCCAAACATGGAATGTGTTCGCAGTATTATCACGCGTTGCCAGGGCATATTTTCAGAAAGAGAGAGTGAAAAAAAGAGTAACTTTCGCACCATTACGCACACTAGAAGCAGCAAAGATTCTCAAGAAAGGAAAGACTAACATTGCCTTAAAGACTATGAACAGGATTGGGAAATAATGCGTTTCTTGTAACATTAACGTTATATTTTTTTTAATAACAACATTACTTTTCCTTTTTATTAACTGTAATGTAGTTAAATTTTTTCAGTACCAAAATTAACATTACTTTTACCATTATTTTTTACATTTTATTTGTGATTATTTTTGTTGTGTATGCATTTAGAAAAAAAAGTTATTAACTTGATTAAATTTTTTAACTCGATTTTTTCAGTTCAAAATATTTATGTATTTTACTTAAATATATAAAATATTTGAATTTCAGTTTAAGCGTTTTTATATATTTAATTTAAATACATAAATACTTGAACTGAAGAAATTCAATCAAGTTGAAAAATTTAGTCAAGTTAACAACTTTTTTTTCTTAGTGTGTGTTTAATTTTCAGTCTCCAGAACCTGTTATTATAAATGTGGTTTTAAGATGTCATATTGTCGCATACATTTTAAGAACAATTTTGAGTTTGAAATCATTATCATGTTGAAATTTTTTTAACACAAAATTGAGAGTGCGAAAAGGTACAAATTTTGCTGTATTTATAAATTTAATAAAAATCAAAATTGTTAAATTTGTATTTTAAATATTTTTAAATCTTTCTTTTTTGTGGTCTTGCGAATTTAAGATACAAAATAATATTGTTTTCATTAATATTTTAACAAGAAATATTAGAAAGGTAAATTTTATGTTTAATTTGATCTTGTTTTAGCATTAAAAAAGTAGCGAATCGTTACTTTTTATGTAACGATAATGATAACGACGAGTTTTGAAATGACTTTTAAAAAGATGAGTTACTTTTAATTTTCCCAATCCTAACTATGAAGGTTCCTCTATCTGAAATGGGGACGGATAGACCAGCACGGATTTTGTAGCAAATCGACGACTGTCAACACACAACGGTAACTATGAGGTACACTACAAGTAGTTTTCTCCGACGTTCAACAAATTGTGATTTCTTCCAAACGCACCCGAGCTTTGTATCTAGACGGTAGAATGATGTGTGTGTACAACATGCGAGGGTATAGTCAATGGACCATTACTCTCATTCGCGCCTGTAGCCTGTACGCGTCCTCAAAAGAGCTTTCCGGTGTTAAAACGTTTCTAAAAGGCGACACAACGGGATGCCCGTGCAGTGCACTTTAACTATCTAGTTAACGTTTCCGGAACTATCTAGTTAAAGTGCACTGCACAGACAAAGTAAATGGCAATTATCTACCAGATGGAGGCGACCCGACTGCTTGACAAATATAGATGAAGTAAAACTAATGATGACGACCTTTATTTTCAGAGAGAAACTCTTATCTTAACCCTTTTTTTAATTCAAATGCGAGGTAGAAGGAAATTGACTTTGTAATGTATCTTTATTCTGTGAAAATTCTCATCTCTTACATTCGAATTAAAATTATTGCTGCTCGTAAATGGCTCAAATAGCTAGACAGAATAAAATTGAAGAAAGCTCAAAGGAAATTACATAATCCTCAATTTTAATAATTGAAGCATTATCTTGGCTTCACGTAACGTGCACCTCAATTAGATTGCTCTTTAATTTTCATCTATCTTTACCTCGAACGTAAACTATAATTATTTTTCAAAAGACTCATAAATAATACATAATAATTCGCGAATGTGGTGTTATATTTGCGAAGCGTACATCATAATTGGTAAATAACAGATTTCACATAACGATTATTTTCTGATACATTTAATTGCGAACGTGTATCCTCTCTCTCACAAGAATTCATTAATGCCGGAAACGTTAACAAGTTCTGCAAAGACTTTAATCCTTACATGAATCGTTCACCTGGGGGGCGCGAAGGAAGAAAGTCGTTTAAAAGATTAAGGTGTTTTTCACACGTCTCGCCGACGCCTTTCGGATAATTGTCTGGGTATTCTCATCACGAATGCGAATGATACCACCCGGAATCGTTTTCATTACTCATCCGGCGCTCTTTACCCTGGGACAAATGGAAGTATCTCATCAAAGTGTTCCCAAGCAGAAAATTCTTGCTCCAAATGAAAGTGCGGTGATTTACAGCTATGACGAGCGATTTCGCGGGTCACGCGATTAGATCCTTCATCGTTATCCGCAAAATTAGAAGCCGAAGCATCAGCTCTTATTAACGATTATTAAAGGGATCTTTATGTTTTCCTCTTGATCACGCGTCTTTATATACGACAAGTACGGCTCTGTATTATTGGCAAGCGATCGATTAAATCATGAGCTGAATAATTCCGAAGCTGGATAAATTTTTCACGTCGTTTATCGCAATTAACTTTGCCATCCGCCGAAACTTCGATATCCGTTTATATCGCGACGCGTGTTACCCGCGGCTTGCGAAAGTTTAATCCCGCGTTGTTTCCCGCTTCCTTTCCGGCTCGAGAAAATCGCTTAACTCCATCGGAGATCGCTCGCCGACACGCCTTCCCGCTTCAATCGATACTTCGATTGCACTTCGTATTATTGGGCCGCCTCTTGCAGCTGACGGTAGTCCCAGGCACCATGCGTTTCCGTCGAACGTACGTACGTGTAGTACGTCTTCCACGACGACGTGCATTCCTGCTCTCGTAACGCGAGTAATCTCTGAACAATTTTAATCATATCATTAAAAGTTTTAATTACTCTTTGCACAACTTTTTCTTCCATCTCGATTGAGGCAAATGTTTTTTATTTAGGGGGAAGTTGCTGAATGCGTACCAATCTCCTAAAGCGAGTATTGTTATCGGGTATCTTCATTTAAACCTTTTGTAGATTATTTTTGACGATAAAATTTTAAATTTTAATCGTAACAAAGAAGAGAAGGCGCAGCTATTATTCTCCGCTGACCGCCAGACGCGACAGTCACGATAGAGTTCCGAGAAGCATGTCTCCGGCGATCAAATGTCCGTAAGAAACTCTGGCTTGCCGTTTGTCTTCGCTCGCACATTAGTTACTTAAAAATATGTGTTAGATTTAAGAAATAATATCTAGATTTTCCTCTAGGTTTAAACGTTGCGGAAATTCACCCATATACATATTATAATGAATTCTACTGATTTTCATGTTGTTCTTAACACGTTAACATTATTCAATTTTTGGATCTTACTTTTTGGAAACCCGATATTACATTATACCAAGCTCAATTGTTACACTAACTCTTTCCGATTTTATTAATTGTGACCTTTAAGCTATATATTTTATTTATTTCTTTTTTCTTCTTTCTCTCTGCGTTATCATTCATGTAATTAAGCTGCGTTACTACTTGCGTTAATTATTAAGCTACGTTAATATTGCGTTAATTAAAGAACGAACGAAAACTTCCCAAGCATTGGAATGCAATAAACCGTGCGCAGAACGGCACTTCTTCACGTTTCGCGCGCGCGGCGGAGGGATACAACGCCCTATGCCTAAGAGAGCGCGTACCTTTTCATTCAGCATTCGTTGTTCGTAATTCATGGACGTAACATCTAGCATGCCCAAAGCAGAAAAAGGAAAGAGGTGGAGAAAAAGAGGACCTTCAATACAAAGAACCTTAGGAAAGATGGCCACTAAAGATAAAAGAGAAGAACCCACAACATCGGCCATGGCAGCACAGGAGGGAACCCGAGATGTGGAACCAGTCATCCATCCAGTTGTAAGGGATGCTATCCGAATAATAACAGACCCAGCAAACACAGAATATTGCAGCAACATTGCAGCAATGTTGCAATATTGCAGCAACATTGCAACATTGCTGCAATATTCTGTGTTTGCTGGGGAAGCTCTTGGAGGAGGGAAGTTCATAAGTCCTGTATACTCAGTTCTCTTGAGTCCCCTACCAGACATGAATCATCAGGATGTAGTGTTAATAGCAATTTGCTGGTTACTGAAGGGCAGACCCGACCCTGTTGCTGTAAAGGTAATAGATCTCACAGCTGAATTACAAGTAAGAGAAAGGGCAGCAAGTGTCAATCCAATCTCAGATCACACCCTTGCTTTTATAGCAATGAGTGGATTGATGACTCTTGCAAAGGAGGTTCAATTGACTCAGCCAGGAGCAAACCACGAATATCTTCGCTTAAGATGGAAAGCATTTTGTGCCACCTTAAACATAGGTAACATATTTGAGTACGAAAAGATAAAAAATAAGGTTTACATGGAATTGATGCAAACCTTGGTTTTCTGGCAGATTTGGATCAAATGGCAGCCTTTCCTAAGAAAGGCTCTACTCAATATGGCACTTAGGGGAACACATCAAGAGAGCTTTGTGAAGGGAGTGCTTGATCAGGTGCAACTTGTCCTGAAGGGTTACGGGTTAGAGTCTGTCTACTTGATGGAGAACTTTATCTTATCAGGAAGCAAAACTTTTATGCGCCTATCCTATATAATTATTACTCAGGCGGAAAATTTGAAGAAAGCCTTAGTTGACCTCAGAACACAGCATGGGGACAAATTCCCATATCTTTATATCTACCCTCTTGAAGGAGCAGACAGATTGCACCACCGAAACTACCCGGACTTGTATTATGCGGCTATTCGCACAGCAATCAGAAGAGGAGAACTGGGAGCAGAGGAACGATACATTACTAGTACGTCAGACATTCAAACAACTATTCAAGTCTACCATAGAAGAGGCGGTAGAAAAAACAATGATACCGTTATGTTCACGCATCGTAGACACTCGCATACAGCACTCGCGGAAATAAAGAGACTCTTTTTCAGAAGAACTGCAGTTTAATAAAATATTAATACACAGCGGAAACACACGCGTTGACAGCTCAAGAGCCGTAACACAACAACTGATCGTCATCTACATCAACATGAATATAGCCGCCCGCCAGCCCGGCCCTCCATACCGGGCGTAACAATACTTCCTCAAGCTATGAGGAAGTGAAGAAACAAAGCAGGGCATATTTTACAGCATATTTTATATTTTTACTTTGTATAAACAATATTTAGTGGCAAAAATAAAAAGTAAATAAGAAATAAGTAATATAGACAAAAATTTAACAAGTTTTATTTTAATTTTGTGCATACTATCAGTATTTTAGAAAATATCTGATGTGAATTTTCATCAACTTACACAGCTTATAATGTTATTATGCAATTTTATTTTGAATTGTTATATTTTCAAAAAAGAAGGCTTGTAGAATATTTTACATTCATTGTATACGTATACATATTTACAATTATTTAAAATTTTATTTTATAAACTCTATCAAGTTTCCTAATTCGTACCACTACAAATTTTATTATATAGAAATGATACTAATGTAAGATTGATACGTGAAACTAGTAATTGCTATGAATAAAAATAAAATATCACAAAGATAAATTCAAGCCAGTTTTATTTCTTATCTTTTTATTATTGTTTTTGATTAAATATTTGATCTCTTTTTTGATAAATTATTAATAAAATAAATATTAGTTAATGGTTTCTTAACTTTTTAATTATTATATTTTAAATCATAAATTCGATTTTCGAAAACGATACGATTTAGGAGACCATAGGTAGGCAATCACGCTTTAGGAAATCGGTTTTCTAAATCACACCTTTCAGCGTGTTACAGAAAAGCTTATAACAAATTAATTTGTTATTACTGAAAAGTTTAACATGTAATAATAGATGACTGATACAATAAGCTACAATTTTGAACTTCAATTTGCATCCAAAACAGCAAAATGTAATAAAAAAATCGCAACTCTCCCCTAAAAGAAAAATTATGTGGCTTGCTAAAAAAGTATGTTTTATGTTAGATGAATAATTAATGCAAATAGACTGCAATTTAAAAATACTATATTTTAATGTGATTTAAGCTTACTAGCTCTATTTATATTTAAGATTTCTTGTAGGAAATCTTAAATGTAAATAGAGCTTCTCGTTCTTCGAACGAAATATCTGATATTGAAAGACGTAATTTTCGTCAAAATATTTCCAATGGCGCAAATCGCGTTACTCAATGAATAAGACCTCAAGATTACACGATAAATTGAATATGATCGCGAAGTGTGTGAGTCTGCAGTAGGAAAAATATTTATAGTTAAAACGAACGTCGGAAGCATCTTCGGGCACGTCCTCTCAGCTTTATCTCAGGCATGTTCTTGCGAATGCCGCAATACGTCCAAATGACTTTCTCTATCACGTAGATTGTACTCTCATTAGATAACTTCGAGACTTCGTCTGTGCGTCTACGTAATTAAAGGGGTACTTAGCTACGTAGTCCCGAGGCTACGATTAATTCCGTACAACTTAAGAATCCTGACCAAACTCTAGAATATACTTCTGAGATTACACTCGGGTGACTCGGGCCTCAATCTGAAAAGATATCGATCTTTAGAGAGTATTTACCGTTAGAACAACAGATCTCTTTCCGAATCGTGTTCCCAACGAAATAAAAGTCTAGGTCTAGGAGTTTCGCGAGATATTAGCTGTTTGTAACTGTTGAAAATCAAATAGCGATCTTTCGCAAAGATCTATCGGAAATTTGTCCTATACGTGTAAGTGTGTGTATAAAATAAATGTACCATAATTTTAAAAATATTTCATGGCCAACAGTCTTGGAAATCTGTTTATGTTAGAGTTATATATTTGTTGTGACACGACTAAAAGAAATGTTGTTTAGCTATCATGTAAGAAGGATTTGGCGGGTGCGAAGCGACCGGTTGTCAAAAAATAATTAAAATACAAAGATTTTTCCTCTAAACGAGTAATAATTTACGCGTCTGTAAAAATACACGTCGGCCAACGCACGATTATCCGCTTAGCCTTCAGGTATAAAAAAAATGTTATTAATAACATCTTTTTTTTCTCATCTCGGTCGCGACTGATACATAAATAGCATCTCGATGTAACTAACATATAAATTCTGTTATCTCAAACTACCAATTATTCTTGTAAAATTGCGCCATGATTGCATTGCAATCTAATACAAGCTAAAAGCTGACAATTCGTTGTTTATTTTGAAGCAAGCATATATTGTGTTTGTATATTTACTTTGACAAATGGAAATGCATCCACAGCCGTTGTGTAAAGTCAGAGCTGTGCTGTGAATGACAAGTAGTCTCCGTTTCGCGTTTAATTAATCAGAATGAGGAAGGCCCAATTGCAATTGGTGAAATCATTAACTCAAACGAACTGTCTTGACGACCGGTGACCTCGCACATAAAGATGAATGTTCCTCGCGCGTGTAATCCACCGTCTTGTGGACTTTAGACATACATGTATGTTTGTACTTTATAATAATTGTCGAGAGAACTCGTCTCTCGCATTAATGGCCGGCGCGCAGCATATAGAAGCATGTATGTATATGTAAATGTGTATGTATATTTTACAAATTTTAATATAGTATGTATTTAAAACGCGAGGCGTTATGCACATCGTATGTGTACTTTATAGTTTGTACATCTACTGAAAGTAGAAAGAGGATGGCATTCCGCATTACGTCTACTGCAAATGACCAAATTCATAGATCGATGTATTAATGGCGTACTTCTTCATTTGTAATGAATAAACTGTTGTATCATATTCAAGCTTCATGTTGTATTTTTTACTCTGCACATTTTTCGATACTGCAAATTGAATTATTGAGGACTTGCAATGATATACGTGACAGTTTTAACGGAATAAAGGAGAGAACGTTTATTCAAAAAAACTTATTCTTTTGTTAGTTATTTAGGAATTTAAAGGGCTCATATCTGGGAAAAGGAATAAGTAACGGTGAAAGAGATGTATTGCAATGACGTCCAAGCCAGTGATATACATCTTTGTACATTTATTTTGCAAATCATTTTCAAATAATGATAACTGCTAATAATCATATTAATAATAATTGTATCTTTTGATGCCATAACACTAAACAATTGACCATGCCTACTTAAGTAATGTACAGCGCTTAATAATTAATAGAGATTAGTACCGACTCTCATACATGTAGCTATCGCAGGAACTCTCGTGGCGAATGAAGAAAAAAGGTGAGCTGCCTCTGATCATTAGCGCTCGTCGTTTCGTGTTTTCGCTCGATTACTACTGATATTAGCTCCCGCTACTTTCGCTTTTGTAAAATGAGACAGAAGAAAAATATTAAGCTTTTGTGTCTGTATGTGTAAACGTACGTGTAACGTAATTGCTGTACGCCGCGCACTTTTTGCGGCAAAATCATATATATATATATACACAAAGTTTCCCCAAACACTGCGCTGTCTTCTCTGTCGGCTCGTATCTATATGTTGAAATATGCGCGAATATGCGAATAAAAAAGAAAATACAATCGATGTAACATTCCGTCTAATTTATTATTTGAGAAATATAACGTATAAAAAGATAATAAACTACAGCAAATTTTGAAAATTGACTTCTCAATGTAGTAAAGTTCCGCTTATTTAGGCAAATTAGGCAGTAAGATATGTCTATATTTCGAAATATTTAAAAATATTTTAAGCTAGTATAGTTCTGTTTTTAATTTATATACATGAATTCGATCGTACTCGAACCGCCAGAGACTCGCGCGTGAAAAATTAACAATAAAGAACAATTATATTTGCAAAACATGATTTCTTTATAAGCTCACATATGTTTTTACTTCCTAATCTTTTCCTTATAGACATATATGCATACAAGCATACAATAAAAATCAAACATCCGCCAGAGACACGCGCATACATTCGCACACATACACATATACACAAAAATACTCTCTCTCTCTCTTACACACTCTCTCTCTTTCTCTCTGTTGCTGGGAGAAATATTGTGGTGTTTGAATTAACATTTCAAAAAGTAGGCAGAATATATCGACGAATTGCTAGACAGACGGTATAAGAGTATAATGTTAAGTGGTAGTATCGATGAGAGAGAAATTTTAATTTACACAATATATTATTACTAAACTTGCCTTGAAATTGATCTAATGCGTGCCGAACACAAACAGCCTCGATTTTCGTTTCTTCTCTATATATACATATTATATATTATTTGTAAAAAAACGAAAAGCTCTCTGAGAAGATCCATTTCAAACATCCCGTCCTGTCTGAAGACCGAACTCGATAATTTTGAACAACACTTAAAATAAGTACACCATACGTAAATTTTACCGAAATCGGCTCGTTCGCAAAGATATCGTGACTGGCCCATTAACACCGACAATTAGATAGGTGTACTACTGAAATAAAGGCGCGAATCGATTGACATAACAAAAAAACGGAATAGGACGACGACAATTTTCCTCAAGAAAATCGTCTTGTACCATTTTTTTCCAATATCACGTTGCGATATAACTTTACGATATCAATTTGCATTCAATAATGTAAAGTTAATATGTAAAGTGATGCATAGAAAATCCCATTAATTCCGTACCACGAAATCGAATACTCGACTTGTGTACAACAGATGTATAACAGACAATCGATATCGATGTAAAAATGCGAAAAATTTATCGCGCTCGGAAGACCTAACGAAGAAATGTCTTTAAAAAGCAATACTTTCATTTTTTTAATCAAAAGATCTCGGTTTTCTCCGAATAATTTACTCGATTGAATCAAGTGAATTAATCACAATCTGATTTAACAAGATAATTTAATTTAATCAAAATCAGCAGGTCAAAGATTGTCATTAACTTCGTTAATAATACCGAGAAAATCGCACTCAAAGCCACGAGATCTTTTGATTATCATTATAATTGCACACGCGATTGGCACGTCTCCCGTGACCAGCGTGAAATGTGAGCTTATGACAAAGTTTACATGTGTCTATGAATTATCGAGGTACCGTCTGTTGGACAAGGTAATTTCTTAGGTTTATAGATCCCCATTACACGCAACACTTAGTGCATCCTATGGCGGAACATCACGAGGCATACATCCTATTAATTTCATGTTGATAACGTTCCTGAACCGCTTTCCTTTTGAGCTTAAACGCCGCAGTAACTAGACCCATGTCGGGTGACCATTGCTCTGCACACAATTTCACAGCACCGGGTATTTCGAACCTTTGGAGCTTACCTACAAGTAACAGAGATGATTAAATAATAAACTCTATTAACAATAATAAAAATAATAATGAAAAATATAGAGAAACATACATTTCTTCGCTTGCTCGACAAGTTCTTGAAGTACCGCTTTCTCGATCTGTGGACTGTTACAGAGTTCCTCAAGACTCTTGCCAGTTATGCCTAAGTTAGTAGCGATCTCCTCCAAGTAATGCGGATTAGGTACGACCAATGCCACTGTGTACGCCTTATTCGCATCGCCATACACGCAAATATTTTCTACGACAGGGCAAGTCTTTAACTCTGCCTCAACTTTACCCAAGGAAACGTACTCGCCAAGTTGCAGTTTAACCAAGTCTTTCTTTCGATCTGCAAATAAACATTCATTGTCAGAGAGATATCGAAAATAATAACTGACATATGAATATTATTATTTCTTAGGAATTAAAAAAAAAAGAAAAAAAGTGCTCTCGTATGGTATTTTTTTACAACATACCAATAATTTTAATGGAACCATCTGCATGAAACTCGCCGATATCGCCTGTTCGGAACCATTGTCTGCCATCCTCTTGGAAGAAGTCTTCTTTCGTTTTATCCGGTAGTTTATAGTAACCCGCGGAAACTATGTCGCCACCGATCACGATCTCTCCTCTGGGATGCGGATGATCTTGGACTCGATAACCAGCCTCTTCCCAGTTCTCCAATCGGATATCACAAACTGTAGTAGGTGCTCCGACTCTTCCAGTGGTTCTATCGTACTCTGAAAAAGAAATATACGACGTGACAACATGAACATCTAATGATTACGTTACGGTTCAAAAATACATACGATCCATAACGGTTGCGCAAGAAGACGTTTCCGTGAGACCATATCCTTGAGTCACGGTGACGCATAAGCAGAGTTTCACTTGATTATGAGTATCTGGACTGAGCGGAGCGCCTCCGGAGAGAACAAGCCTAACGTGACCACCGAGCACTTGTTTCGCGGCGCCAAAGATGTATTTGTCGAATAAAGGTGTTTCATAGCCTCGCTTCGTCCACTTTAATTTGTATTCATACGCAAAATTGAAGATAGCTTGCCTGAATGGGCCAGATTTCTTTACTTTCTCGTTTATTCCTTTAGAGATGCGATCGAGAATAAGCTGAAACAATTTTATATTCGTATTAGCACTATCTATAAAAGTTATATTTAAAAAAAAAAAAATCCCAAAGACAAAATTTGATAGAACAAAAGGAAAACATGTATATACTTAAAATATTCTTCTATTTTTTATTTACAAATATTTTAGCTTAAAGAGAATTGAAACGTTCAGATTTTACGTAATGTAAAGTTAAATATATTGTGATAATCACATAACTACGCCATTCAGTAGCCCGTTTGGCTCTTATACTTTTTCGCTCTTCTCAATTTTATTTATGAATTGAATAACTTGAGATAACGTAATAAGAATATAATTTTACGACTTTATACGAGCATATAATAAATTACAGATGTTATCTGATTAGAATATTTATTTATTCGAACGAAAATCTTAATATAAAAACGCTTTTTTATTAAGACTTTCGCTCGAATAAATGAATATTCTAATCAGATAACATCTGTAATTTATTATATGCTCGTATAAAGTCGTAAAATTATATTCTTATTACATTTGTAAATAAGCGAGCTTGTTCTCTACACTTCGTTATTGAGATACTAAATAATTTATAAATAGTTTAATAATTGAATAATTTTCTTTTCAAGTAAAAAGTCTAAATAGTAAGAGAAAATTGAAAGATTTACAAAGATGACTCACCGGTACTGCGGTCAAGCAAGTTGGATGGAGGACAGAAGCATCACCCTTTGATCCCCTCTGAATCTTGCTACTTGAATCGATGAGCGTAAGCGGCGAGCTATAACCGATGGGCACTCCGTTTAAAAGACACACGCTCTCGCCAAGTAACTCGAAGACATGAGCCAATGGCAAGAAACCGAGAAAAACGTCGTCCGGAAAGATCGCGACAGCATCGCAGAATGCTTTCAAAGTACTTAGGATATTTTTGTGAGTGAGAACGACGCCTTTTGGCACTCCGGTCGAGCCAGACGTGTACATAATTATTGCGGTGTCATCGCTCTTCGGCGAATTAGCACTCACACTCGACTTGTTGCCCATTTTGACAACATCAGCAAAGGGTAGCAGTTGCACTCCATCCTGAAACAAGAGTACGCAATAAAGGATACCTAAAAACCAAAAAAAGAGCATATGCCTACGAATGATCAGAAGTGGTGCCATCAACGATTATGTAATGACAGTCACTCACAGTCAATGTCATAACTATTAGGCAAAAACTTCGAGAAACAAATAATATCAAAGATCCATGCGCGTCGCGTCTGATAACCGGTTATTTAAATTGTTAATTAATGTTGCACAATGATTATTTCATTAACACTTATGTAACGATAAAAAAAGCAAAGTCTGAATAAAGTTTCTGTGTACTTACGACTTAACTCATCAAAGTCATCTAAACGCAAATTCGTATTTAAAAGTAATATTTAAAATATACCTTATAACCTTTGATGCTAGTCGGTTTGAGTTGATCTTCCATATAGATAATTTTCTTGACCTCCGGCACCATGTCCAGCAGACGCTTGAACTTCGGCAGAAGTTCATGGCTGGTAATGACAGTATCTACTTCGGTTTCGTTGATACCGTGAGCGATAGCCTCGTCTCCCAAAGTTGCGTAGATCGTTACCACGGTGAAATTTTGCTTGAAGCACGCGTGTGCTGCTATCATCCATTCCGCTCTCGTCTCGGCGAAGATAACGATGTTTTGTCGTGGCTTCATACCAAGTTCTGTCAAACCTCGTCCGAAGGAAGCTGCCATCTTGTCGACTTCGCTAAATGATTTCCATTTGTACTCTCCCATTTTATACTGGAAAATAAATCGAATTTCAAATTAATCTCCCTTCGACGTTAACATCAAGCATTTACAATAATAAAAATATATAGACATGTTGGTACTTCTTAAGAATTTTATCCTACAATTTTTTTCTTTAATATTTTTATTTTTTGTATATATAAAATAAAAACTTTGCATATTAAGAGACGTTAAAAGATTCATTGTTAAACGTCCATGTTACCTTTTTGAAGATTCTGCCATTAGGTTGAGGCTCATCCTCCTCCGCTAAGATTTGCCTAGTACCAAGACACCTCTTATCGCCGTACATCTTGGCAACCCAAAGGAGCACCTTTTCCAGAGTATCGACCTTTTCGCGCTCGAGCATGACGTGCATCGGTGTCGGGGAGTCGACGCTTCTGTAAGTGATCTGATTTTCATCTTTGGAAATCGGACGGGCCTTGATCCTCCTGGAGGCCTTACGCTTCTCCCATGGTCGCTGAAGTATGAGATACACGGGGAAGGTCAGCAAGTCGTACACGTACGACAGAGCCTTGATCGCGTGGATCGCCCCGTAGATCCAGAAACCTTCCATTTCCCTGTTAAACAAAGGAACCACTCAAATATTCGCATTTTAAA
Organism: Solenopsis fugax; assembly: GCA_003595255.1. Classification (NCBI taxonomy): domain Eukaryota; kingdom Metazoa; phylum Arthropoda; class Insecta; order Hymenoptera; family Formicidae; genus Solenopsis; species Solenopsis fugax. Next base: position 26,705 of record QKQZ01026769.1, read on the forward strand.
TGTCGTTCCACTGATCAGAAATAATGTTCGATACTTGTGAAATTTGGGAGTAAAACAAATTATATAACAAATGCAAAAATAATAAATATACGTAGACTAAATAGAAGAAATAGATTTTTTCATTTTCACATCCTTTCGAAAGAAAAAAGGATCATTATAATTATATAATTCTACCATTGTGCTCTAACTCTTACAGAACAGATATAAAGTTTGAATATTAGTTATCTATACTCTCGCAACATTGTCTTGTCGAATACCGTAGTATCTTCTTTTGTTTATCTATACAAATACGAATTATCTCGAATAAGCAGTTTTGAAGCGTGAACGAGAGTAAAGGCTATCATAAATCGAAATCATGTGTCCTACAAACATAATCATAAGTCAATAATGGACATTGTCTGGTAAATGCGGGATAAGCGAGCGATAAGCGACCAATTAATCATCTGGATTAATTTCTTCACGAATTTCTACTGAATTGGCGACTTTTATCTATTTTAGCAGCGCACTTAAATATAACACTTATCATGCTACGTGCGTAGAAAAGAAAGAGAAAGCGCTCTTAAAGACAAATATCTGTCAATAGATGAAGTGATATGATAACAAGCTATTGAAGCAATAGGATACAAGTTCAACCGTACAATATCGACGGTATGTATCAACAATTATAAGAATGTAATCGTATTCCTTTGGCGGAGAGCTAGGAAAACATATCATTTAATTAGAGCTTCTCTCATAGCGCCTCACCTCAAAGTGCTAGAATATATTGTTGCTTCTCGATGCTAATAAAAAAAAATTAATAATGTTTCCGCTCAATTCACAAAAGTGGTTTGTACATATCTCCTTTAATGGCACGTGTGTCATATATCCACAATCGATTTTCAATGCGCCAATAAAGAGAAAATATTTCACACGTTACTTTTTTACGATAAGACACGAGATACATTTGAATATTAATCTAATCAATACTTAAATATTTAAGAAAGATTTTGCCTGTTGCAAAAGATAATTTGCAAACTGCAGGAAACATTTCTCTCTTCTTTCTAATTATTATGATACATTCTCTTGGAAAGAATCGTTTTGTTCACATTAAAAAATTTAGCTGGATAGAGATCTGAAAATAATTTTACTAGACCATCAAAATAATTATGCACAAGCTGGTTTCTAGAATGTCAAAACTTAGCAGCATGCTTGCTCATCATGCTTGAATGTCTTATAATTATTTTCATCTATCCAATTAATTTTTCTAATGTTTTAGCAAAATTGTTCTTTCCGTGTAAGAGCAAGAGTAATCATTTTTTATTCTTTATGATACAAAAGTGCTAGGTCTAGCTGTTTATAACCGCGAGAAAGGAATAAATCCCTAATTTCAAGTCCATCTCGCGATCACAGATTTCGGGAGGTCAAACCCGATAAAATATCAGGTCCACACTGAGCGGACACGAAGTCAATTTAGACCAGTGGACTTGCATATCGATTCCTTTTTATACTGCTATCGTATTCGCGATATACCATCCCTGAACTTTATACGACGCACTTATGCCGCCTCTCACTCCCTACGTCGTACAGCTAGGTCAATAGTTACTTCACGCTACAATACGGTTATTAATCAAGTTTCTTTTGATTTTGCTAGCTCTATCGACAGTGTATATGTACCGGTCAGACGGTGTCGCGCCGTATAATGAGGCGTGCATTTTATATTGCATACGAGAAGCAAATACGAGTTATGTCACGTTCAATTTCTGCGATTCAACTTAAAATGGCAAGTAGATCTGACGCAAGGTTCGATTGATATTACGCAGTTTACAAGAGTACATACCGAAAGCAACAAACTTTACAGTTTCTTTCTTTCGTCTATAAGTTAAACCTAGGTAAAGCAGGACGTTTGAATAAAATGATTTTTATGATGAAAAGGATTTCAAAAAATCATATTACAATCCGTTTCTTGTTGTCACAATATATGGCTGACGTTTTATCATCACACGAATCTTCTGCTCCGACATTGTTGGTATTTGCGACATGCTCATGTGAACACTAATTGTAGTGTTCCAAATAACCTTGTACTTTCGATCTCGTTGTTGTTATTATTATTAATGTATGTACAAATATAATGCTGTTGCAAAACGTTACGACGTTCAACGTTCACATGCTACTATATGTCTTCGAGTAAATGTCAGACGCAAAAGGAATAAAAAATTATTACATGATCCAAAAGCAATTGATAATACTTATACCTATAAGTATATACCTATAAGATAATAATGTGCCTGTTTTCGTCGTGAGAGCATTAAAAAATGTAATATACGATAACATTCGATGTAAGACGAACGACGGAAATTAGATTTACATTAAGAAACGTATAAGAAGAAATAGCACCTTCATAATTGCATAATTCATGAGTCTATAAGTAGAAGGAAAATAGGGAAAGGGGACAAAGTCATAGACGTATGAAGCCCGTCTTTGAACTGCTTTTTGAAAATTTTATGGAATATTCATACAATCGATATGTAGAAACGACTAGATATTCCTTTAAAGATGTATAAGACATTTTTCAAAACATTAAGAAAATTATGAAAAAATTATAGATCGTTTTATATTGCATTTTAAAGTAGCAAAAAAATTTAGCGGCGATTACATAAGGATAAAAAGTTATTTCAATATAATAAATATATAATAAATAATGAAATAATGAAAAAATCTGAATTTTTTTTACTTTAGTACTTTTAATATTCAAGATGATTTATGTTATTGCGATGCAAAGATCAGTTCTGTAAAATAAACGAAATTCATTTATTCATTTATAAAATAATTAAACAAACAATCACAATAAAACTTTGTATAAATCATCTTGAATACTTACACAAAAAAATGCGATTTTTCTTATCTGTTGCAAACAATAATTTATTTTTTAATAACAAATAGAGTAAATAAATTATAAAAATGTGTTATTAATAAAAATATAATCTTCATACAACTTTCATATGTATATAGTTTATTTAAAGTGTTAATATTATACATTTCCAAATTTTATTTACTTTGCAGGTGCTATATATCCAACACATTTTTAATCAAAGGTATAGATTTTAGAAAATAGAAACTACTTGAAAATTAAAATCTGATGATATATATTATAGTATGATAACATCGAAATTAAGTTGTAAGTAGATGTAGCCTTATTTTTTTATCAACTGCAATCTTCATTTATCGTATCTCATATCTTATACATTTTAATTTGAAAATGTTGAGAAAAAGATCTCATTAAATTGATACTACATATATACAATTATATTATAGAATTTATGATTTTACGATAAAGAACATTCAGTGGTGCTGATAGATTTCCTATACGACAATCAAAGGATTAAGATCAAAGTACTATAAGAGAAGACATCGAGACAATACGCAATCGAGATTCCAATATCGTTACGGACTTTGGACGTCGCGAGTTCATGTTGCACGCGGTGAACGAATGGAGCCAACCGGTCTCTCGGGTCTTATCTGCGGTCGAGTACGTGTCCAAAGGGTCTCCGTGCGTATAGCGGAAGTCAAAGGGGGACGAAGAGAGGCATCTGCTATGCCGTAACAGGCGTCTCACGGTCAAATGCCAGAGTACATCATCCGTCGGTGCTCTCGTGGTTTATCTTTCTCCACCGATTTGTCGCACAAAACCCCTCCTCTCTTGAATAAAAACTTTTTTCCCCTCGCGGTTGCGAGAGACGAACAAGGTCCAGCAAAACGAACAGGAGTCGCGACCCGAGTTCGGATTACACTGTAATTTGTTATTCTCTTTGCGATGCGTCTAACGAATACTCGACGACATATCCTTTAAATTTTATTTGTCAAGTATTTTAAAACAAAAATGTTTGATTAAAAACGTTTAAACTGAATTTTGTAGGAGAAATATCATAAAGATAATGTGACAACATATTAAGTAGAGATAAAATATTAAGTAAACTTATACAATATTATAGTCGCCCTTTGTTTCGATGAGAAATCGATGTATTACGAAATATTCATTCTCTTTTCTCATCTGCGACGATTACAAGGTAATGAATTTCACTTTTATTCTAGTCTATTCAGACGGAAAAGTTTCACTACTTATGCAGCCATAATGATAAAGTAATGATACGTTACTTTATCTAATTCAAACACGTCTGCAATCGTACATTTATTAAAAATTGATATAAAATGGGAGTGGCGGAGTCCATTAAAAATAAATATCTTACTATCGTGGTTTTTTCCTTGAACATAAATCGATGCAGGTTAAATATGTATCTCGTAATGTATTTACTTACAAATTTAACGATTAACACATTTAACATATCTGATATATTAAATACATTACATTAATATATCAGATAAAATATTAAAGTAGATAAAATTACACAGAATATAAAATTCACAAAAAGGATAATCTTATAGATAAGATCTACGCAGAAAATGATTAGATTGCAATTTAAATATTTCAACGATATAGTCACGTTAAAACTGCGAACTTTCTACGGAAAAATCCTGTTATAAAAAAATTATACAATACTTTTCCAAAGAGAATCACAATCGACCTTGTAATAATATCGATTGCTTAAATTTTTCGCTACCATTTCTATACAATAATATAAATATTTCTCTAAGAAAGAAATGGAAAAGATATATTTACAAACTATACGTTCTATTCAATGCTAAACACAGCAACGTGATTCTGAATTTAATTTACACAACATGCTGTATTTATTAATTTGAACGAGAGATTTGAATCACATGGCCACATATTTTTACATAAAATATTTAACATATGATTCACAGTATCGCATGCCGATAACATAGAGAAACAAAATCGTCATGCTAAGAGACAAATAAATCAAAGCGACAGAAATAGTTAAATAACAGCAACAGCCGTTTAATCAGCGGCTATCCTGGAAAAAATTTTTTACATATAATTGTATATCAAATATGTCCATGTATAAATATATATAATTATCCATATATTATAGGTTGGCAAAAAATCATGTCTTTTGCTTCCTATGCAAGTAAAAGTTTTTACTTTGTATGAAAAAATACCTTTTATTTAAACAAGAGACTCAAATAACAAAATTCCGAAAAAATTATCTAAAATTATCATCATCAGTCCAAAATCAATTTTTTTTAAACTGATGATGGCTAAATAATTTTTCCGGAATCTTGTTATTTGGTACGCTGAGGATGACTCCAAAGCGAGACGGAACGTTCGTTTTAATTATATTAATGTGAATAAACTTTGTTAATAACTATAAATTTTGTCTCGCGCATCAATATCCGCGCTGTACTCATTAGTCTTTATTTGATTCTCTTATTTAAATTTTGAGAGTTATTGATTCAAGTACGCATTGTGTTTTGCCTTTCATTTACATAGAGGAAGAACGACATGATCTTTTTGCCAATCTAATATAATTATATGAATATATAATTATAAATATTTATATGTACATACATGTATATGAACGTATTTGACACATAATTACATGTGAAAAATTTTTCCCGAGAAGTTGCAATGCACGCCATGGAATTTCTACGGCGATATAAGAAAATTAAATTAAGTGTGGCAGAAATATCAGAACGAGAAGATTACAGATATATATAGAAGGAAGCATGGCAATAAAATACAAGATGCGATTTAAATTGTAACATACAGAAGGAGATCGCAAAGGAACGTGCTGCATTGCGACGAGGCTTAAATAAATCAAACAATCCGAAGGGGTTCATCGGATGCGTTTCGAGAAGTTCTACGAGCGAGACCCACAGGCACGTTTAATTTAACATCATGGGCCGTTTCGCATCCGGGAGCGCCGAGAGTAGAAAATGCAGCAGAGAGAAAGAGACAGAGAGAGAGAGAGAGCTCATGCGGGCGTATGCAGCGTATGACGCGCGATGCACAGCGGTGCAGGCTCATACATCTACGAGCTACGCAGCGGCGTATTACCCGTGCGTCTACGCTACAACTCACTGTTTATCGTCCACGATCATGGTGGCGGTTCTTTATCCGGTCGCTCTTACTTCCAAGATCGACACTTCACCCGGCGGGGTGCCTCTCTGTGCGCGATGCGGATTAATCGACACTGCAAGAAAAACCATTCCCAAAGTCGACAAGAGTTAGTGATATCTCCGGGGTGCATGCGGTGCATTCGAGTACGCTCCTCGTCGCCGAAATGGCCCTCGACGGTATTGGAAGCCATCGAGATCGGCTCGTCTTGACAGATACGTCGAGAGGGCTTCTCGATCGTTTCTCTCCCGACCTTCGTACGACTAACGTGGACTTATCGGCGCGCTCGTTGATCGTTAAGAATAGGCGACTAAAGAATTCTCATTAATTCTTGGTGATGAGGTTCATTACAACATAAGCGCGATCGCAGGTGCGAGATATATTGTATATATCTTATCTTCAAATGTTTTAAGTGTCGATAACGTTTAGAGAAGTAGTGGCGAAAAGATATTTGCTGGACCATAAACTCCAGTAAATTGGAGTAATACTCGTTTCCTCCAATGTAGATTAACTTCATAATCTCGGTTTAAATCATTTCTTGTGTTCTAGTTTTAAGAATTTGAAAAAGATAGAGAATAAATTCTTCAAATGTTTTAAGTGTCGATAACGTATAGAGAATTAGTGACGAAAAGATATCTGTTGGAGCATAAATTCCAATAAATTGGAGTAATACTCGTTTCCTCTAATGTAGATTAACTTCATAATCTCGGTTTAAATCATTTCTTGTGTTCTAGTTCTAAGAATTTGAAAAAGATAAAGAATAAATTAAATCGAGATTAAAGTTAATCTACACCGGTAAAAATAAACGTAAAAATGGAAATAAAGTATACTTGGAGGTTTGCAGGAATATACTTAACGTCAACACAGCATTACGTGTTTTCAATTTTTTCGCAGACAGTAATATTCCGCAATCGTAAAATTCGTTCTTTACACGGAAAGAATGGTTTTGCTAAAGTATTTAAAAATTTAGTTGGATACAGATCTGAAAATAATTTTGTTAAGCCATCAAAATAATTATATTATTAGATTGTCAAACTAATTGTTAGAATGTCAAAATTTTTTGCAATATTGCTCATCATGCTTGAACATCTGTCACAATTATTTTGATGGTCCAATAAAATTATTTTCAGATCTGTATCAAAATAAATATTTAGATACTTCGACAAAATCATTCTTTTCATGTAGAAATGACTTATTTTCTTAAGTGCAGCATCATATACACTGAAAGAAATGGAAAGAATGATTTTGTTGAAAATACAGATATGAAAATAATTACGTTTGATCATTGGACATGGTATCTAGCGATATCTGGCTAGTCAATTCAAGGATATTTCAGGATAAAAATTCTTGTTTTCCCAAGTCATTTATTTAATTAATTTTTATTGGTAACATTATATTTTGTATTCAAGTTAGGATTCTATATGACGAATGAATTATAAAAAACGCAAACAAATTTGGAACAATATTGTTTATTGCGTTATAAAAATATCAAACGAACATTCAATACAAATAATTGCTCTGCTGTATTCTATTTTAGAATTTAAGACATTAAATTTAAGTTTTCTAGTAGTAACTTGCCTTATTGCATATTTAAAATTAAAATTTATAATTAAAAATTATAAATTTATTGCTGTTTTGTTAAATTATTAATCTGACTTTCAATGTCCGTACTTGTTTTTAAAGTTTCATCTAAAATTTTTTCTTATTTTTTTAATTCTTTCACAAATTTATTGCGTTTCATTGATTCTTCAATATCACGCGCTTCTTTATACAGTTCATGCGCATTGCGAATAAAATGGATAATAGTTTCAATTTCTTTTAGAATGAATAAGAAACACAAAAATTCTAGGGCCGATCTAAAATTCCAAGATTTTTCCAGGAATTTTCAGGATACATTAAATTTCAGGACAATTCAAGAATCGCTAGACACCATGTCAAAATAATTATATTGCACTGAAAAAAGTAAAGTCACGAAATTAGGATTTGGTAATAGTTTACCAAATCCTTGCTTCAGTGCAATGTAATTATTTTAATGATCCAACATAATTATTTTCATATCTGTATTTTCAACAAAATCATTCTTTCAGTGTACATATAATATTGCTCAATAATAAATCGGAAGTGTTATATAGTCCAGTAGACGCGTACAACTGCTGCATATGCAACAATTAACTTGCATGCAACAATGTAAAAAAAAAGAAGGAAAAGCACGAGTAAAATGTTAACGAATAATGCGAACAAAAAGGCTCATCTGGGCATAAGTTAATACTACAAGTTGTACATAATAAACTTGATTTATAAGAAACGCGCGATCAATCTTCGCGCCATAAAAAGTAATCAAGCCATTACTTAATAGATTTTAATCTGATTTACATCCGTCACGCGGTTTTGCCCGTTTAGTAAGCGATGAGTAAGCTTCGGGCGGCTTCATTTACGTCTCGTAAGCGGGATGCACTTGCGCAATGTAGAACTCGAGGCACTCAGATGGATCGGTATATATCTACCTACGACGAATGTCCCTCCGAATATGCGAGACGTCGCGTACGCGAAGAATTATCGATATCGTTCGCGATTTGCTCGCCGCGGTCTTCGCGGTCCGTTAACCGCGCGACGATCGACTCGGTCAAGTGCACTTTGCTCCCTGGCACACGCGTGCACGTGCCAATTCGCGGCGGAATGCATGCATTTCAGTCGAAACGCGAGCGCGAAGTATTGCGCGATAACGACGGCGACGACCCGAGGGTTCAACCCCTGCGGCGCAGAGTTCGGTTCTATTCTGATTGTATACGCACATATGTAAAGTTCAGAACACGCGATTCTTGCTGCACCAATCGCGTTTCAGTCCCCACTCGATTTGCATCAAATAAATTATACATTAATACGTGTGTTTTTATCTACGTTCACAAAAGTGCAAAGAGCATTTCGATTGTGAACAAATTATCGAATTTATGTAAGAGAATTTAAATAATCTGCGCGTACGAAACGGACAAATAAGATGAATGGTAACTAATAGCTATACGACCAAGATAAAGTATAAAAATAGTAAAAAACACTGAAATATTTGTTTCACTAGTGTATCGTGCGATATTTTACATCTCCTCACCACTTTTTTAATTATATCCCTAAGTGTATACACGTAATGTAAATTATTCAATATCGACAGTAACTATATCAGCATGCAGCTACACTGGAAAAAAAAGTCTTGTTACCATTTAGAAATCTGGTAGATTCAACGAATACGTTTGTTCAAAAACGGTCGAATCAGAAATCTTGTAAGAATTACCAGATTCTAGTAAAATTTATCAAACGTTCTGATTATAATAACCAGAGTCCTATTATAATAATCAGAAATTCCGCTTGGTTTCACCAGAAACACTCAATCATACAAGTTTTGTTAATATAGTCAAATCATATTTTTCAGTGTGTATAAATATACACTGAGAAAAAAATTACTAAATTTTAGTAAATATTACTTAGTATATTCTAAGAAAAATATTTACTAATTGTAAATAAATATTTATTTAGTAAAAAGACAATTAATTAAATTTACTATCGGTTTTCTTTTATTAAGTAAAGATTTTCTTGCAAGTACACAAGCAAATTATTTACTAAAATTTAGTAAATTTTTTTCTCAGTGTAAAAGATATAAACGTACAAGATATAAATGTACATGTTACTTTTTCTGTCTGTAAAAGTAACGTTACACTTTTACAGTAACAGTAACAAATTTAGTCGTTATTTTTATTGTTACTTTATTCTATTTCTATTATCCTTAGCTTATTCAATGGATCGCGCGCCGATGGCATGTTAATCACGTGATTGGATTATTCCGGTACAGTACTTTGTATACATATATACATTGTATTTAATATATGTATATTGTATATGTCACTTTTTCCTGTCTGCAACAGTAACGATAACATCATTACATTTTTATAGTAATGGTAACGAATAAAGTCTTTAGTTAAAGTACTTTATTCTTCATTTATGTACTTCTATTATCTTTATCCTATTCAATAAATAGCGCGCTAATCACGTGATTGCATATAGAAATATTCCGATACAGTACTTTATACCTTGGGCTGCATTTCGATTGCTACTATCAGTATTGAATAATTTACATTACTATAAATTTTTATTACCGGCAGCCATTATTGGAATGCATTATTGATGACATTGCATTATTAATGTGTTTTAAAAATTCTAAAAATAAATATACTAAAGAATAATTAGAAAAATTATTTAAGTTTGATATAAAGAAAAGAGAGAGCTTGATCATACTAAAAAAGAGTTTCTTAGAATTACAAGTTTTAATACTTAATTATTATTAAATTTAACATTTATTATCAAATAATGTAATTTTAATATCTACTATAATAACTTACTATAGCATTAGAAAACAGTGACGAAAAAGTAACAAACCGGTACTTTTCAAGTAATGGTAACGATAACACGTTACTTTTTAAAATCAGTAACGAGTAATGGTAGCAAGTTATTTTGACAAAAAGTAACAATAATGGTAATGCGTTACTTTTTTAAGGTATAATAATCTGTGTATGTGTGTGTGTATGTGCATAACATATATAGAGTAGGAAACGTTACCTTAAAAAAGTAACATATTATCGTTACTTTAAAAAGTAACTTGAAAAATAACGGTTTGTGTTACTTTTTTGTAATGCTATAGTTTTAAAGTCATTAGATTTTAAAATTACATTATATTTATTTGATAATGAATATTAAATGTAATAATAAATATTAAAACTTGAAACTCCCCAAAAGCATTCTATATACATACATATATATATAGATATATATATCACACTAACAATTGGCGATTATATCTGTTCATCCAGCAGCCTCTTATTTATCAAGAGACGCAATCGCTAATCGCTAGTGTGATTCGGGCATTATAAATATCGCAAGAACGCGCACCTTGTGCCAGACTTGTTTTACAAGACTACGATCCAAAGTGCGTATTGCTTGACGCAGATAACTATTCAGATTCGCGATAAGAATCGACGGTACAAAGAACGAGGACAATGTTTGTAGCACCCGCCCAAGCTTAATCTCCGCTCCGCGAGATTACAAGAAATTTATTGCCACTAACAACTTCACCTCTCCGTAATAGTTTGGTGCGCGTAATTAATTTTGACAAGCATAAAAAATCTGAAAGCAGTAAATTGCGAATGATGTCGGGGAATTTGTCGCGCAGGCGGTCGGGATGTTTCGCAAGAAAATTCACTGTATGGAAGAACGAGAATCTGAAGTCACGGCTTTCGAAACGTCTCGGAGTTGCGTCTCAATTTGCTTACTTTCCTGAAAAAAGAGCCTACCGAGTGTAATATATACAAAGCGTTAAAAAAAAAACTGCTGATAAAAAGATACGAATATATGCTTTTCCAATTAATCAACACAATTGATTACAGCGCATTTATCTTTGTGACACGTGCGAGCAGTCCCTAACATACGCTGACAAGTTGGTGAAAAAGTTAAATTCAATGCCAGCCTGTCTTCCGAGGGTTAAAGTCCGATGAGCATAATTATATTTCAAAACATTGAGTAATCGTATTTTGTACAACGCAACTTTTCACGACGAGATTTCGTGCGTCCGAACTCTGGGCTTCTTTCCACTCGGTCGCGTCTATCGACGAGTCCGAAGTTCGGAAGTATCATACGAGCGAAGACGTACATACAGAAAGGACGTCGTAATACCGATAAAGATCCGTCCATCTGGCACTATTCCACATGACGCGTTGCTTCATTATTTGTGTTCGTGGCAGCCGTCATTCACCATTCTATCATCGCGATGCACACTCGTAGAGTATTGCGCGATCGATTGAGCTTCCTGATGCGTTATAAATTGCCGGATATATATAATTAAAACACGAGACTAGTACTGTTTATTTTAACTTGTGTCGTAACGTAAGCGCCGCTGTTGTATTATTATTGTTTTGGACAGAGATCAAATCGTCTTAAACGACGCGAACCTTCAAGTATTTTCTTCGATTGTTTGTACACTGAGGAAAAAAAAGTTGTTAACCCGATTAAATTTTTCAAGTTGTTAACTCGATTGAATTTTTTCAATTCAAATATTTGCGTATTTAATTTAAATATATAAATGCTGAAACTCAAGGACTTTAAGTCTAATACATAAATACTTGAATTGAAAAAATTTAATAGAGTTGAAAAATTTAGTCAAGATAACTTCTTTCTCCGTAATTTATTCGTAATATATTCGACAGTCGTGTATAATAAAATTAACATTAAATAGTTATGTGCATTCTTGTAAAAAATAATTATTTTTTTATTGAGAGTTGTATGTTAGCCAAAAGTATCCAAATATCTTCGTTTCGATACTTGGAGACAATTTAAAAAACGACTGATGAAAGTGTTTATTTTGCGTCAGAATAAATATGAGAAATAGCCACGGGTAGGGCATGGGCTTACTTTAACACTGAATTATGACGAGCGTTAACGCGACAGTTCCTATGAATCATCGCATGTCTCTGGGAATCGCAAAAAGGCATTCTCTTTAGAGAACTACCGTCGTTTATACCACCGATTTCAGGTTCCTGTACTTTCACTTGAGAAAAAATAAAATTTTCTTCAAACTATTGAAATTGCCAACTTTTTTCCACGTTAATTAAGTAAGTTTTAGCCCTTTTTCAAGAGATGATCTTACTCTTGTTACAGTCAACATCGGTAGGTACCTATAAGCGCTACAATATTATTTAATATTAAATAATATTCCTGAAATATTAATAAAAAGTAGTTATATGTCCACTCCTGATAATATGAATATTATATGAATGTTAAATGTAGTGTGCCCGATGAATACATCTAATATTCGAATAAATGAATAAATATTGAGTATGAATACGAGTATGAATATGTTTTTTGTATTCGTAGGAAATGAATAAATAATTTTTTATTTGATTTGAATAATTACATTTACGAATATGATTACGAATATTTTCGATTTCGCATTCACTTCCACTCTGTCCACTGTCTCAGGACGCGGCTCACGCGAAAATCGAATTAATGCAACGCATTTTTATGGTGGAAGGTCATTTATTTTACTACTTTCATGCTAAAGTCTATTTGATTAGTTTTACTTTTCTGCTTAAAATTTGAATTTGGATACAGGATCACGAAGATGCTTACCCCATTCTTAGCAAGGTCGCCAGAGACTATCTATCAGCTTCTGGTATAAGCGTACCAGAACTATAGAACGTACATTTTCTTATGGTCCGACTTACTTGTAAGCAAGCATAATCGTTTAATTGCTGATACAGTACGTAAAATATTCTACCTTCAGCTTGATTAAAATTTGTAAAAAATGATTATACGAAAAAAAAATAAACGCCATTGTTAATGCTTTTAGAGGATAATAAAACAACATATTAAATAATATCGTTTCTTATAGCTTTTTAGTTAATATTTTATATAAATTAATATAAAATTTATAAAATAAATTTCATAAATTTCATAAATATTCATTCATTCATGAATATTTTATGAAACAATTATAAAATATTCATGAATGAATGAATATTTATGAAATAATTAATAAAATATTCATAAATGAATATATTTGAAAACCTAAAGTTTTGAATAAGTATATGAATGAATACTTTTTTAATACCGAAATNTTTTTTTAATGCCAAATTGTGAATAAATAAATTTATAGCTCAATTACGCATTTTACGCATTCATCGGGCACACTAGTTATATGCGAAGTAAATAATATTATTTATTTCAATATTTTAAATTGTCGGGAATATTATAACTTTTAAATTTAATAATTATGAAGTTTATGAATATTTTACGTATATAATAATTCACATTAATTTTTTATCATAATAATATTCGTATAACATTGTTATAATATTTCACGGATATTAAAGTAACATACTACGAATATTGTGTAAAAACGGACATATAACATTAATATAATATTCCCATAATATTAAATATTGAAAATATCGAATAATATTCTCGGAATATTATTTTAATATTACTTTAATTTTTAATAATATTCGTTTAATATTCTAGAAAAATTTTGTGCTTATAGGAGTACTATATATTATTGGAAAGGTGGCGTCAAAAACTGTCTACAAAAAAAAGTTGCTGCCATTTGAATGATTTTAATGCTATTTCGTATAAGCGAAGATAAATTTAAAAAATATTTACATGCGATTATAATGTACGAGTTTCGGAAAGGGGCAAAAATGATATATGCTGTCTGCAAGAAACATTGAAAATTTCTCAAGTTTATCACAAATGTTTTTGCAGCATCTACCATTTTTGTTCCTTTCGTACATTATAATGACACACAAATATTTTCTTTACTCATTTTCGCTGACACTGTAAATAACTTAAATGGGATCAACTTTTTGTTACAAACTGCACTCGACGTCATCAGCTTTCCAATACATAACTTGTAATATCTGGCAATGTTGACACACTGTAACAAGAGCGATACCAAAAAGGGCTAAGCAATTTTTTTGCACTGACCTAATAATGAACGCCATTCAAAGCCACGATACATTGCTCCTCTCCCTTTCGTTGACGTACTTACGTACTACGAACCGACCTTGGTTAACTTCCTTCGACAAAACGGGTATCGGCATTAACGCTGCTGACCCAATTTTACGAGCACACACGTACCTTAAGCACATAGAAACAAGCTGCACTCATATCCGCAATACACGAATGACCCGTCCTCCACGACGCATTTAGCGAACGTGACACAATCGCATATGCAAGATAATTCGACACCGCACTAACAAGCTTCTAAGGATTGTAACTTAACCCGAGTCAAATAAGACAGCCCGGACGTTCGCTGTGTCGCATTCGTTGATAGAACAATCCTGGGAAGATTTTCAAGGATGACATAAAACACTTTAGATCATTCACTCACATTAATTTTTATCTCTATACTGAATTCACCTCATTTTCTGTAAATTTACGTTAATTAGATATATATCGCTAATAACCTTAAGATTTGCTTGTTTTCTCTCGAATACAAATACTGAAATTTTACAAATCGAATACAAATTGTTCTTTTTACTCACTCAAAAGCTTTTACAAACTATTTATTAAACCATTAATATTCTACTGCGAAAAAATTTGATTGTATAAAATTTAAACTAAACATTTCAAAGATTTATTCTTGTTATGGCTTAATATATGTAATATTTATCTTCTGTGTATGTAATTTATCTAATCTCTCTGATGTTATGAGCCTTCTAATTACTCCGCGAACTTTGTACAAACTATATATGCGTTAGATTCAATGATTTCTTGCTCTCGCTTGTCAACAATCCAAGTCTACTTTTTAAAAACAATATGAATAAAATAAAACAATATTATACCTTCTTGCAAAAATTTGTAAATTAACTGACTACTAACACGTTTCAAATATGATCTTAATAATCTCCTTTAATTTATTAACAAAGATTTTAAAGAACTCTTATTTAAAAAAAAAAGAAAAGATATGGTTTGTTTAATGACATTGCATGTCGCGTACGCAAACGAAAGAAAGATGAAACTCGAACTGGTTTTTACATAATAGTCTACTCAAGTCTACTGCTTATGTAATGACTGAAGTATCCTCAATCAAAATGTGTTAGTATTATCATCCTCATTACATAGACAAGAAAACGCGTTAAAGTAGCATCAATGTATCTTTTTCATCGCATAATATTTAAATAAATAATAAATATTACAATTGAGATAATTATATCAAAGCGTAATCTAACATAATTACTGAAATACCTCGTGAAATAATCTTTCCGCCTTTCTGTTCTGCACAATCGATGAAAATTTTGGATATTAATATGATTGATAGTATTATCGGTCGTATATAATAATATTGATCATGTGACATTGACAAAATTTATTGATATTGTACCGACGACCCTAATTGATAAGAGAGCCTATCACTCTCGTGATGGATGATCAATATCCTCAAGGACATCGTAGAAAATTGTTCACGTGATCGCGCGAGTCTAGAATATATTTCATGTTTTATACCAATTAAGTGTAAATAAAAATGATAGGATATAAAAGCGGCATACACGAAACGATAACAAGTTTTACGGATTTTCATTATAACAAAATACACTTCGTCAAGTTCATCGTAATAAAATAAAAAAAAAAAAGATTCAAAAAAGTTGATCACGCGTTTTGGTATCAGTCAGTCACGCTTTTACGCGGACCATTCGACCCATTACGTAAGTTTATCACATACACGTGGCATCAATGATCGTCGTGACGATCTTGCGAGTGTAAAAGCGGCAAAGTACAGAATGCGGTGAATTAATTAAATGTGTCAAAGTGCAAATTATTCGCGCTGGTTTGCGATCGCGATTAAATTGCGAGAGAAAATCCCCTGTTCGTCGCAAATGTTTGATTTGACACGCTACTATACCGCACGTAATGCATTTATAAATTGAACTGCTGCCGGAACCCAGATTAGATCAATTGTTAAAGTCGATAAACAAAAAAATCCCGGATTTCGCACTCTTTAATTTACCGTCTGACACGATATACACAAACAGTAGTCTAAGGCCCTGCACAGAAAAATATTAGACATTAGGAATAAGAATAATTTTAGTTTCCTCACTACACTGAGAAAAAAAAGTTGTTTACCTGACTAAAATTTTCAACTTGATTAAATTTTTTCATTTCAACTATTTACGTATTTAAGTTAACTTTTAAGTAGGTGATCAAAAGTCACATAAGTAGGTATATAGGGTGCTGACAACACTCCAAAAAAATGTTATTATTACTGTCATATTTTTTTATTAGTATATTATATTATATTATATTTAAATTTATATATTATTTAAACCCTTAGAAGATAGAGGAATGTAAAAAATGAACTTTAAGACTTGTGAACAATACTTTTTATTTTTTTTTCCAGAACAAAGTTTCTAATCTTACATTTCTTCGTTGCATAAGATGCTGTTAAATATATAAATGCTTAAGTTAAAGTTCAAATATTTTATGAATTTGAATTAAATTCTTGAATTTTAAGCATTTTTATTTATATAGAAATATTATTATTATAAAAATATAACAATATTATTTCTTTGGGGTGTTGTCAGCACTCCACATACCTACTTAAGTAATTCTTTATCACCTATCTACTCAAAGATTAACTTAAATACATAAATATTTGAATTGAAGAAATTTAATCAATTTGAAAAATTTAGTCAATTTAACAACTTTTTTCTCAGTGTATAGATAAGTAATAAGTTGTTTTGTACCTTGTACGAGACACATTTATGTCTTACATCTTATTTGTCTCCCTTGTGTGTTTAATGTTCATTAAGAAAATTAATTCTAAAGTTTTAATTCTTATTCTTAGTATATCTAATGTTCCTCTATTGTGCGCAGAACTTAAGATGAATATTTGCGTACGATCTAACGGGAACTTTCACAAATATATTGAAGAACAACTTAATGGAAGTGGTCAGAAGAAGTGAGGAAGACAAAATGAAAAATGATTTTACGCTATAGAAAATGTAATTCATGTGTTTAAGAACTT
Source organism: Solenopsis fugax (assembly GCA_003595255.1). Taxonomy (NCBI): domain Eukaryota; kingdom Metazoa; phylum Arthropoda; class Insecta; order Hymenoptera; family Formicidae; genus Solenopsis; species Solenopsis fugax. The sequence goes on from QKQZ01026769.1 coordinate 44,275, forward strand.
CTTAGAAATTTTCCGGTTCTTACTTAAGTAGAACGTCCAATAAAACTTCGTTCTAAATAAATGCGATAGTTTCTAATTCTGTATTTAATTATACGCGAACGCATGAGGAATTTCTGAAGTATTATCGAAATTATATAGATGATATCTCCGCGGAAAGGACAATTTTAATGCAGCATTAAAAAATTTAGCTGCATACAGATCAGAAAATAATTTTATGTTGGGCCGTCAAAATAATTATGCAGGACGGCCAAGCATGATAATGTTGCTGCAGTTGTAACATTTTAGCAACCAAGTTTAACATCCAATACAATTTTTAAATAGTTCAACATAATTATTTTCCATATTTCAGCAAAATTATTCTTTCCGTCAATGAAAATCGTGTTACCGACGATATCGATTCGTCGCTCTATATTATGAAAGAATTATATTCTCTCTTTGCTGATAGAAATTCTAATCGTTATGTAACGATTCGAATGAAGGAAAATTTATGCTGCTTATCGCAACAAGTCGCGTTGAAATAGCATGCGCTAACGTTCGTGCATGCGTTTCCATTAATAATTTTCCAACCAGATAAAAATAGGCATTGCATTTTTCACGCTTAGATTACACATGACCTGAATAGAAGCGGCTCGATCGGCAAGAGTTAACGGACCATGAACGTATATTAAATTATCGCGCTCAGAATCAGGATGTGACGATTTGTACGCGATTATTGTCAAGACGAGCTGCAGTTTGATCCCACAATCGCGTCGGTTGGAAGAAAAAAAAAGTACTCGGTTTCACCGTCGCAAGAGCGGAAGGGAACTGACGGAAGAGGGACCACGAGGGGGAAGATTTCACGCTGCATCGCCATTATTAATAACCTGGTGCGCGACCAACGATGAAACCACCATGTACTACTTTACGGATTGTTTCCGTCTAGGCGATCATCCACGTCCGTCTGGCTCGAACACGCTACGCGTTATACTTAATCTCGCGACTCGTTGCTGCAATCGATTTCGCTGATGCTTGACGAACGTGTCGATTAACTTTCCCTTAGCCTTAGTTAGCAGAATAGATAAGAAATCTGTTTCGCAAAATGAATATGAATGATAAAAGAAAAAGGATAAAATGAATTTATTCATTAAATCATCTTCTAAAATTCATCAGAATCAGTTAAGGAAAGATTTATGAACACTTTGAGCTATGTTTATTTTATGCGTGCTATTCCTAATTAGAAATAAAAATGATCGAAAAAAACTAAAAATTGAATAAAATATATAATGAGTAACCGTTTTTTACTCCAGTCCTGAAAGAAAGCGTCAAATATCGAGAGAAAAAACTGGTAATTCAAGTTTAAAAAATGATTTTTTTACTCTGCTTTTTTATTTCGAACATAAAAAAACCTATTCTTCTCATCTTTATTCCTTACAGTGACGAATAATACTAATAAATTCTGCTGTTATACAGCTTCATGTATATTCAAACATAGCAAAGGTAATGCGAAAGAAAAACTAGTGTAAAAAGAAATGTGGTGAATAGAGATAAAAAGAAAAAAAGGTGTTTTTGAATTCGGAGGAAAAAGCCGAGTAAAAAGATTTTTGCCAATATGCAATTTTACTAAAAAGAGAGATACAGAATTTATTTTTCTTGATATTTGTTATTAAAATGTTTGATATATGTTTAATACGTTATTATTTAATATTTCTGTGTCCTTAATAATTAAACAAACATAAAAGAGATGTGTTTTTTCAAACAATATGAGCTTTGAATTCATTTCCTGCTTCCTATCGACGATAATCTCTATTCTATCTATCGTAATTTAATCATACATTTTGATTGTTTAAATTTGTCTTTATACACAAATCTTTTGGATGAATGCAAAAACTGAATTCTAGAACAATAATAAACTGTTAAAATATAGAAAAATATAGAGAAACACAGAATACATTCGAGTAAATTTTTCGAGGCCAAAGTAAAAAACTGTTTTTTTACTGAATTTTTGACTCAAAGTTTCTAATTTTTTTTAGTCATTTTCATCTCTAATTGAGAAAACACCGGCAATGTTTTAATTAGTATTATAACCAAGATGACATTTGATTTGTGAGCAAAAATAAAAATTGTTTTATAAAGAATATAACAAGAATTTCAAGAACTACATAGTCATCAATAATGACATACTCTATCAAAATAGAATTCATCATGTCGACGGATATTATTTATAACGCACTTTTTTGCCACAATGAAAAAAAACCACACGTAATCTATTACACGCCTGCGTAAAGCACAATAAAGAGGCGAGAGATATTATCCCGCCCATCAATTCCAGCCGCGTAAAACGCTGAAGTGATTATGACTGCTATAAAGATAATTTACTAAACCAATATATAAGTTGTGCATTACCATCATATATACAGTATATACGCCGGACGTTTAAATTACCAGAGTTTCTCATAAACAACTTATAACTTGCAACGTCGTGAGGTATGACGAACGTGGAAGATTCTAATTTTAGCGACATGCACATTTGGAGAGAGCCGGCAAGATCGAATAAATATTTGCAAGCTGGCGCGATGCCATCCTCTCGTTTGCGTAAATCCTTCGTTCATTGATAGAGGCGTCGACTGGGGTGATCGCGTTCGATGTTGACCGTGAAATTGTGAAATCGATCATTTCGCCGCGAATTGATAAAGAGCCTCGCGAATGGATAACGACCGAACGACTCGGTTCGGTATGCACTGAATTGTGATGCACAGTAATTTCTCATTGGCCGGTCAGGAAGTTTATGCAACGACTAACTCAGAATCGACAAAATATACGTCAACGCGAAGAGGGAACAATGACGAATCTTTCGAGGAAGTATTACGATTCGCTTCCACTCGATATCAGAGAGACCGATCCGATTAATGTCCATTTTCACCAATATATGTAGTATGTACTTTGGTCTCGGTTCAATACTCATTTCTCATTTGTCCCAGTTTTTAGAATTAGAAACAGATCACTGAATAAAAATTATCTGATTACATTAATAAAACTTGTATGATTGACGAGGGAACCTTTCGAAGTGTCACACTCCGATTTTAATGAAACTTTACATACATTTAGGTAACATAATTAGATGATTTTAGAAAATATCAGTTGCGGCCAATATACGGTTTCAAGGGGTGAAATCATCCCTTATGTGTATAGCGGTTTTCAGCTTTTTCCGTTATATCTCTAAAACTATTCGAGATATCAAAAAATGTTTTATACAAAAGTTTTACAATAAAATCACCTCTATTCATTCCCGTAAATAACATTTAAAATAAAATTTTTTATTTTTTAAATTAAAAAAAAATTATTTTTAAAAAATGTTATTAACGGGAATGAATAGAGATAATTTTATTGTAAAACTTTTGTATAAAACATTTTTTGATATCTCGAATAGTTTTAGAGATATAACGGAAAAAGCNGAAGCTGTAAACCGCTATACACATAAGGGATGATTTCACCCTTTGAAACCGTATATTGGCCGCAATTGATATTTTCTAAAATCATCTAATGTATGTAAAGTTTCATTAAAATCAAGGTATGACACTTCGAAAGATTCCCTTGTGAGTGTTTCTGGTGAAACCAAGCAGAAAATTTCTGGTTATTATAATAGGACTTTGATTACTACCATATAATCAGAATGTTTGATAGATTTTAATATAATCTGATAATTCCTACAAGATTTCTGATTCGTCCGTTTTTGAACAGACGTATTGGTTGAATCTACCAGATTTCTAAATGATTCAACAAGACTTTTTACAGTAATAGAATGCAAATTCTCTGAGGACCAACGTTTTTTTCACTGCTTTTCTCCAACCGATCACTGGTGACTGACAGTGTTTTGGAAAGGGATTTTAGGCTCTAAAAAATTCTGGTACACTCTTCCAACATTCCCAATTGATCCGAAACGTTTTCCACTTTTTTAATTCGAATTTGAGGAAGAATAATTCAAAATTGAAAATTCGCTTGGGTCTTCAAATCCCCGGTTGGACCACGAAAGGGTTAAACCAAGATTAAAGATAATTTATATTGGCGCAAATCGTAAATTTGGGGAAGGAAGTGAAGACGAATGGAGGGCTCTGTTTTACAACGTTATTCGCAGAAGACGTCACGGTACATCGCGTCAGCAAGGAATGCGCGGCAAATTCCAAGCTCCTGACGCCCACAGGTGGCGGACGATTACTCGCAACGAGCAACAGCAACACAAACACACAGGGTCCCATCGCTTACCTCACGAGTACGCGACAACGGTCGGCTCTTCCTCGCAGCTTCCTGCCTACCGAGAGATCGCTTCCAGCCGGTTCGCTCTTCCCACCGCGCGAGAGAGGAAATTATCACTATGCGCGATTCAAGGATGTTGGTTCGGGAATGGTGTGGGTGTCGCCTGTGCGTGTGTTGCGTGAGTGTGGTCCGCGCGATTCCGCCTGCTCTCTGCGCTGCACGCCACCGTCGCACGTTTTTTCACACTCGCGGGTGTGGTGTGTGCCGTGTACGCGACAGCACCGAGGTGTAAGCGACGACGGACGAACGTCGTCGGGCGACGGGGTGTGCGGTGTTGCGTGTAGGAGAAGAGGCGAGGAGGATTGGCGGCGCGCTTCGGAGACGGTCGACGAACGACTGTACGTACACTCGCGTCCGTCGCGCCGACACACCGCGCGATTCACATACCGCTTCTCGACCACCTTTGATCTTTGGCCGCGGACCGATCGCGCGTGGACCCTGGGATCTCGCCCGATAACGCCACGCGACGTAGATGGTACCGACATGCGCACAAGAGGCGCCAGGACAGCTGTTCGCGAATCCGGGATTCTCGAACGTTGGAGAACGAAGGGGGAGAGGGAGATCCCGACCGCGCTCTCGTGAAATGAATCCGACACGCGTCCCGCTTTCCCAGATGAACTTTCGAAAGCCCGTTGACTAACGATACTCGAAGCTACCTCGAATATGTTAATTTCCGAACCGAGAAATTGCTGACTTTCCTCCTAAAAAAAAAAGAGACCGTCCCTATCGTGCTGCGCTTAAAAATTTACAGGCATTACAAAAAATGGTCTTGTTCAGTTGCATTAATTAGAAATCTGTTAGATACAACCAGTACATCTGTCTAAAAACGGATCTAAAGACGCCCAGAACGAATCAGAAAGCTTGTAGGAATTACTGGGTTATAGTAAAGTCTATCAAATGTCTATCTAATTACAAAATCTTGAGTCCTATTGTAATAACCAGAAACTCTTATTGGTTTGAAACTAAAACGCACTCAATCATATACATGTCTTGTTGACATAATAAAATCGTTTTTCTCAGTATGATAAAAATACAGGAGAAGATCTGGGTCACATAGATATTATGGCACTCACTCATATTATTGCCGTTATGGAAATATTTGTTTAGTAGCCTGCCATTATGTAGTCATACTAATATTCTAATGCACACTGAGAAAAAAAGTTAACTTGAATAAAATTTTCAACTTGATTAAATTTCTTCAATTCAAGTATTTACGTATTTAAGTTAAATATATGAACGCTTAAATTAAAGTTAAATACGTAAATACTTGAAATGGAGAAATTTAATCAAGTTGAAAAATTTAGTCAATTTAACAATTCCTCTTCTCAGCCGACATTTGTTATAAGACATTTTTACTTTTGACAAGGTATACTTTAACATTTAATTACACATGCGTCCTTATTCTTTTTAAACTTAAACATTTCATCACACGAATGTACACTCGAGTGTTTTTTTGTTATTTAACTTTGTATTCGGTTGTATACATTTCGAATTATGCAAAGTTAAACAATAATGAGATTTTCCCTTTGAATATGAATCCTTGTGCGTACTCACGTTTCAACACTTATTTTCGCCTCTATATTTTCATATCAAAGTAATTATTCGAGGTAATTATTTATTGCTATCTACAATTTACATGTATTATAGATTTTACTGCAATCTTTATATTTATAATAGTTTATTGTGCATGTACATACATTTGCACATATTCTGCAATATTTTCTCTTTATTTTTATAATTTTATAAGAAAACACTGTAATTTTTTAATCAATTAAAAAAAATTTTTTTATTCTCTCTTGTGATGGACCATATTACTCTCCTGTTCCTCTTCGACCCATTACGCAGTGTCGCTATATTTTTATAAATAATATTCAATGTAATAAATATTTCATAATTTTGTGTCTAGAATCTATTGAAGAACAGTTTGATAAATATAATCGTTAAATTTTTCAATTTAAAATATTGATTATTAAGTTATTGTACAAAAGTTATTGTATAAAATGTAAATAAGTGACCATAATATCATCTCCCCCTCTAACTACCGTTGGTTTATCGCTTCCGTTTAGTGCGGTTGACAATGATCTCATGTACGTTTCACAGAATGAGCCTTGCAAAACGCGTTTTTGTAGATATACCGAATCACATGGCACATTCGTTAATCGGATTGTGTCACGTCTACATACCGAAAGACAACCGAATAATCGATGTACCGATTCACGATGTAGTAATAGTAACATAGTAGCACATGCGACGACGTCACGCGGCCAACCAGGTCGTCTGAGTGCCCTCACGGTCGGAGCGTGCTCCGACTTCCACAAACGATCTAGATCAAGTCCGAGTATGCGGGCACCAATAATATTGCGCCACGTTAAAAGCTAGAGAAACGAGTAATCCGAGAACCGCTTGGTAACCACAGTGAAGTCACTAAGTCTCTGGATATATGGGACGAAAAGAAAACTTAGTAATTTCAAAGGAAACTCGTGACCCTCATCAAAATAGCTCTCGACCCAGCGTTAAATAAATTCTAGCATATGATAAAATTGAGAAATTGATTAAAATCATTAAAAGATTTGATGCTCCAAAGAAGATTGAAATATATTCTTCATACAGTTTAATAGGTTTTTTAAGACGCTTAATTAGAACTTGATTCTAGCACGTTAATTTTTTGAATTTTTATGTTGGATATTTGTTTATAAAAAAGGGACCAACATTTAGCATTAAACCAGACTCTCCTCTCATTATGTATCTAATTATCTAGCAAACATTTCGAGCCATCAACGACCAAACTTGATCTTTACCTCATCTAATTAGAATAACCATTTTTATCACTAACTAGGGCAAAAATTATACTGTGGATATACTGAACCGCGTGGCACATCGTTAATCGGATTGTGTAACGTCTACATACCGAAAGACAACCGAATAGTCGATGTACCGATTCACGATGTAGTAATAGTAACATAGTAGCACATGCGACGTCACACGGCCAACCAGGTCGGTGTCTCAGTGTCCACTCTTTTGTCAATTGCGTAAGAATAAATAAAATTGGAATACATTCTATATTAATTAAAAGTGTTTTAAACTATTATAAATCATATAAATATAAGTAAATGGCAGCGTAAATAAGGCAATGCAATATTCAGAAAATTGACTGATAATAGGTTCAATATTTTACTTTTTATTTCTTTTATTATATTTAAATAATGAATCAGTTATTTTCGAGCACTTGTCGCTTTTCAACAATTGTAATATGAATCATCAAATAAATTTAATATTTTATTTGTAAATTAAGTTTATATGAAATAAATATTGTTTTTTATATGGAAATGTCTTTTATCTTTCATAATTTTTTTTCTTTTACACAGATAAATTTTTAATTTTGGAAAAAAGATAATAAAGTTTGTATTTGAAAAGTAACTAAAGTCAAAAGTTATTAACTTTTTTAATCTAGTTATTTAATTTTTAACTTTCTAACAAGTTACTACCCAACATGACTACCTCTATATGTTTAAAACACTAATTGGAACAGTTACCCAAGTACTTAATTTTCAACACGTCAGAGTTTAGCGCTAACCTAATCTAATCGTAATATGAAAGATTCGCGATGAAGCATGCGGACAAATCTCATTGTCAGCCCATAACGAGTCTTCATAACAAGTCATTATTTGTAGTAGACTGTTTAGCTACATCGAGAAGGTCAGTATACACTTAGCCGAGTTGTAACTTGTCAATCAATGTTTTCAACGTAATCTTCTCGACATTTATCGACTAGCTGAGTGTTCAAATTTTGAACACCACAAACAATTACAACAAAGCAGTAATTTAAGTGGAACGACCCTGAAGCTCTAAAGGCTGTTAAGGAATATCGAAGATTTTCAACGGCTAATAAATAAAAATTTCCTACACTATTCGCGTCTTCTCTTTTTCTACCTACGTGTTGGACAGAAAAAGAGAAAAGATGAATCCTACAAGCGCTACAATATATTCTTAGAATATTATACGAATATTATTAAAAATAAAAATAATATTAAAATAATATTCCGAGAATATTAGTCAATATTTTTAATATTATTTTAATATTACGGGAATGTTGATTTAATGTGTTATATGTCCGTTATATAATATTCGTGGTATGTTATTTCAATATCCGTCGAATATTTTGAAAGTATTCTACAAATATTATTGTAGATAATAGATAAAAAATTAATGTAAATTGTTATACATAAAATATTCATAAACTTTATAATTATTACATTCCCAATAATTTAAAATATTGAGAAGTAAATAATATTGTTTACTTCTCATATAATATTCATATAATAGGAGAGGACATATAACCTTTCTATTAATATTTCAGGAATATTATTTAATATTAAATAATATTGTAGCGCTTATAGAGCACAGGTGCTACTATCAGATACTCGAATAACCTATCAAAACGTCCGTTTAAAATCAGCCTGAAAACACACCGGCGAAGTGCTTCTTCCCAGATCACCCCGTACATCGAAAACATCACGGAAACGTAGCTTACATTCTCGCAGGCCGTGGCTGAAGGATGTCACGCGCGACGAAGGGCTGCTCTCTCTCTTTCTCTCTCTCTCTCACTTTCACGTCACGTGTCGGAAGGGTACTCCCGCAGCTTCCGGTTCCCTGGGTTCCCCGCGGACGCGATCTATCCTCAATGATGCTCGATCCGCGACGCCATCGCCGTCGATCCACCGTCGATCACCCACCCGACGGACGGCTCGTTCACCACCACGCGCGCGCTGCAGCGAGTCCTCCGCGAGTTCGCCGTATCACGCGCGTACCACACGACCGGCGACTACGGGCGCCCATACGCACTGACGCCGACGCGGGACACGGGCCGACCTAGGGATCAACGCCGCGGCCATCTTGCCGCCTGAAACTAGCGGGATCGATGGGACGCTGCAAGCGTCTCCTGTCGGCGCGGCGCGACACGACACGACCTTCTCTCGGTCAGGTGTTTACCTTCCCAACCTCCTTCACGCCCCCCATTTTTAGCCAACATGATTTACAAAAACAAAAAATCCCACTTTTGAACGAGGTTCGTTTTATGATTCACACTCGAGTCGCTGGACTCGAATGACCGCTCCATCGCACGAGTGGAACGACCTCTTTATTGCCCGCGCTCCATTTAAATTCTTCCTGAAAAGGGTTAATTTGAAAACGGTTGATTTCCACGTCTCCGGCGTCTCGCGCGTCATCCTTGACCTCGTGTCGAAAGCGAGCGCGCGATCGTCGGTATGCATACAATTCTCGCCGGTTTGGTACACGTAAACAAGAAACTCCAAAATCGTGTGAAATATTCACCGAATAAGGCGATAATACGACCGGCACTCGCCAAACATCGATCCGACGTTCAAAAACATTGAGAGAGGAAATAAACGAGTCTTGCATTAAGCACGTAAAAATTTTTTCATTACATTTGGAAGTTTCCGCGGATTTCTTCCGAGGATTTGAATCTTGAGGAATCGAAGCGAAAATCGTCCCATTGAAAAAAAAATCGTGTATCTTTAACCTCAGAAAGTCACTCATATTTTTCTGAAGTTAATACTGTTCTGAGTAAAAATTCACATAATTAAGAATTTTATTTTAGATTCTTTTTATCTTATGGAATGCAAGATGCTAGAATAATACTATTTTAAAAATATATTATTAAATATTATTTAAATATTATTAAATATTATTAAATATTATTTTATATAAAACTATCACAATAACTGTACTAAACTTGAATTTTAGCACTTTGATAAAAAATTCATCTATATAATTGAGAACTTTTTTCAGATTTTTTTTACTTCATGTGTTGTAAAGTATTAGAATAACTGAACTAATTTAATGTAAAAAAAATTTTATTAAATTTATTAAATATTATTTTTAAACTATCAAAATTTTAATAACAAAAACTACTAAATTTGAATTTTAGTACCTGTATAAAAATTTATTCCATAATTTTTCAGATTTTTTTCTACTTTATGATTTGCAAGAAGAATAATAATTGAACTAATACTATTTTAATGTAAAAAAATTTCTTATTAAATATTATTTCAAACTATCAAAATTTTAATAACAGAAACTGTACTAAACCAAAATGGAAATTCATTAAAGTATTATAAAGATTAATCTTACAGTAACACTAGGATTAACCCTTACAGTACTTAATATAAAAAAACGGTATTTCTTGTTCCTACAAACCTAGATAACTCACATCCGGCTTTTTGTCTATTTAAAGTGGTTTCTCTAAAAATTCATGAACATACACTGAGAGAAAAAAATGGTTGTTATCATAATTTAACTATAATTTATAATCATTTTCAGTACCAATTACATATTTATACCATATTCTAACCATGCAAATTATAGCTATTAGTTATTATTACTCCGTAAATTATAAGTAAATACTTTAAAAAAGGTTACAATTAATATAATTGTGCGATTACATTTACTATGTTCATTTTATTTTTATCATCCATAGCTTTTAATTTTATTAGATTTTATTATATTAATATTTGAAACTATCATAATTTATAATAAAACTTCTTCATAGTTAGAATTATAAGCACAAGGTTATTATTACTAACATTATAGAGACGAAGGTATTATGGCCACCCATTTACATTTTATGCAACAACTTTGTTAACAATCATTATTTTATATTGAAACTTAACGATTATATTCATCAAAGTATTGTTTAATAGATTCTAAACTCAAAGTTATAAATTACTAATTACATTGAATATTATTTATAAAAATATAGCGACATATCCATAAGATCAAAGAGGAACAGGAGTGGTAATATGGGCCAATACAAAAATAAATTTAAAAATTGATTTTGTTTGAAAAAGATACAGTACTTTGTTATAAAATTATATTATTTTTAATTTTCCTGCTTTTAGAAACATTAGAGATATCATTTTATTCTTGTTTAACACTAATGATAAGGATAAAATAATATCTGTAATCTGTAATGTGTTTTTGAAGCCTTGTAGAGTGACAATCGATTTATCGAAGAATTATCTCGATACGAAAATCTCGATGTAGGTACACCATTTACCAGCACGCTTAAATGACCGTATTAACAAAATGCTATGCTACTGTTTAACTTTGCATAACTCGAAATGTGTACAGACAAATAAAAAGTTAAATAACAAAAGAAAAAAGCACTCGAACGTATTAACACATACATTTATGTATCAATACGTTCAAGTTTAAAAATAATGCGGAAGTAATTAAATATTTAAAGTGTACCTTGAAAAAGTTTCAAAATGTTCGAAGATAAAAATGCAATAACAATCGACTATTGTGTATTAACGTATTAGCATCATTACTTACGTAACAACAGTCTACAAATGATCCCATAAACTAGAATTTGTCACTTAATAGCAGAGATAATACGAGTGGCCATAATACCTGCATGGCTCATAATACCACCTCCTCTATCAATAACTATAAAAATCTTAACCATAATTATTTTACCACTTTCCTCTCAGCGTACTTTCACGTTTCTAAAACAAATGTCTGTTTATTTTGGGGGGGAAAAATGTACAATTAATCACACAAATTGTGGATAACAATTATTTGATTTAAAAAAATTGTAACTTTTTATTAAATGTAGATAAAAAAAAATTAATGCCTATTTTATTTCTCCGATATTGTGTTGTATCGGTCGTGTACCCCTTTGCGGGCCGCAATACGATCGAGCCGGTCACTTACGAGAGTGTCACACGTGTCGGTGAAGCGGCGCGGCGCGACGCGGCGTCCAGGCGTGTGCTCCGAGAATATCGCGTTACGAGCGGAGCTTAAAGTCAACCGCAAAAAAAAAAAATACGACTCTCAAACGAGAGAGATACGTCTACGCGCGTTGTTTGTTTACGCCGGCAATAACACACGTAGTGCGTGTACTACGATCTACGCGGCGTCAACAGTGCCGCGAAACTTGAAGCGATGATGATCGTTGCCGTTAGATCAGCTTACGATAATCTATCTTGGCGTCCTACAAAGTTACAGGTCCGTTTCATACATTCCATACGGTAAATGCGTCGAAAGAGTAAACATCCGATCTTCGCCAGACTTCTGCTATATCTCGAAGGCGCGTGGACGTGTTTCTGGTTTGCTAATCATCGGTTAGTATACAAACGAGCCGAAGGCACGCCGAGATCAGACGCAAACATCCGATACAGTCAACGACACAAAACATATCAACAAACCGTAGCCTCCGGGTGAGGATGCACGACAGATTCCGTTCAACTTTCTCGAGGGGCGAGAGAATTCTGCCGGATCTACGTACCTTGTTGTTTGTCCAAAAAACGCTGCTGAGACTCGGCTCGTCTCGGCTCGACTCAACTCCGCGATTCGACTCGTACACGGTGTGGGCGTTCGTGCGTGCGTGCGTGCGTGTCAGACAGAACTCATCACACCACGTTACGACGCGCGTCGAGAGAGAGTTCGACTCACTTGGAAGCCCGACTCGGAACAGCCGGTACGCGGCCGCGGATCTCAATATAGACGGCCGGCCTGCGCGCGGACCAATCGGACGGCGAGTCGCAGTGGGCGGGGATGTGGCGTGATCCTCGGTGACGTCACGCGCCCGCCGACCCTGCCGATCGATAACTCGAAACTCGCGCGCGCTACGTTCGCACGAATTTCACGCTGACGCAAGATGCACCGGCGCGGCGATCAATGGTACGTATACACGTGTGTGCGCGCTCGCTGCGATTTTTTTTATTTTTCTTTTTCTCTGTCAACCGCGCACGAAGTTCGCCGAATTGGATCGCGGCTCTCCGTGCGAGTGACCGCGAAATCGATGGATGAACACTTTCGATGGGAATCGACGACGTTGTCCTTTATTCGCGCTCTTTTATTTGAACGGCGAGGTTTTACCGGGTGAGACTGGAGGTAATGCAGTAAATTTATCGACGGCGTGAAAAAAGATCGTACGATCGAGCTTCGGGCGATCGTATGATCTTTGTTTGGGGAGAGTCGATTGTTAATTTTAAAAAGTCCATGCAAATAATACAAAAAAAGAATTAACATCAAATCAACAATCATTGTTTTTATACATAAAAGCAAAAAAAAATAAAAAATTATATTGAGAAACAATTAATATTATTAGAAACAATTAATCTTGATTAATCTTAAACAGACATAACTTATATAAAAAAATTTGTAATATCTCTGCGAAATTGTCCTCACTTTTTCAAAATTTGAAAAAAGTTCCGATTACCCTTTCCTCCTTTTCCTCAAGAGTTCTCAATCGATATTGTAGAGTTGTTAGCGATCGGGAAAAACCGGGAAATCAGGAAACAATAAAAAAATTTTAAAATGATCAGGGAAAAGTCAGTAAATGTATTAATTTAAGATAAAATTAAATTACTGTAAATTAATTCTAAATTTTCAAATTTTACTTTTTTAATTATCAAATATAATTTTTAAAATCATTTAAGGAAAATTATTTAAGGAAACTAAATATTTTTAATGATTTTTAAATTTTGAACGATTTGCAGAAAGCCATTAACTGACGTAGTTAAAAAAGAAAACTATAATACCATGATTTTTTTATCATCGTTAACATAGAAGTTTTATATATGCTAACGATGTTTCACAAATCACTCACTGCAAAATTATAAAAAAATTATATAAAATATTTGCAAAATGCTTCAGTAATCATGCATTTTTTGAACGGATTTATAACGAGAGAAGTTTTATCTTTATTTCGTAGATACACATATTGTTGATAATGTCAAGATAAAAAAAACTTCTAATTAAAATGGTAATCGTAGAACATGAATTAGAATTCAATAGAAATGTTTCAGTAAAATAATTAAAACTCAATAACCAATGTGCAAACAATGGGCAAGATTAAGGCTATGATCCACTTGACATTACAAACTCTTCAAACCATTCTTTGATTGAATTCGTAAAATTCTTTATTCCGATTAGTCAGTCAAATGTTTCGATACATTTGTCGCGTCAAGATATTTCAGAAATAGATGAAAAGATAAATGCTCATCTCTCAAAAGTGCATTGAAGTTGAAAAGATAAATGCTCCTTTTAAAAGTGCAATATAAAGTTTTTATCTTAAAAATGTTTTAAAAATATAATTAAAACTTTATTTTATATTATTTTCCACATATTAAAAAAAATGTTTGTTATTAATAAAAAAATTTTTAATTTTATTTTTAAGTGATTTTTTTCGGTTTGAGTCACAGAATTTTTCCAAAAAGTGACCGGAAAAAGTCAGGGAATATTGTTTTTATTTCGCGCGCTAACAACTCTGTATTAGAAAAAGTCCTATCAATTAAAGCGGTAAAAATACCAAAATAATCATATTATGCTTTTTAGATAACTTATTTTCAAACAGCACACAATATTTAAGATAAATATTAATAAATATTAATTACTATTTATTTTTGAAGAATATTATAAATATTTTATACATATTTTATATACATGAAAGAAATAAATCATAAAATCATTATTCGCCACGTTATTAAAATATAAATAAGCAAAAAATGAAATATTTATAGTAATATTTTATACAAACTTTATATATAAATATTTTTACGATATTTATGATAAAGCTTTATGATTAATTCAATCTAAGATCACAAAAATATTTACAAAATATTTTAATAAATATTTATAAAATATTCAAATAATTATAAATATTTTGTAAATNTCAATCTAAGATCACAAAAATATTTACAAAATATTTTAATAAATATTTATAAAATATTCAAATAATTATAAATATTTTGTAAATCTTTTATAAATATTGTGTGCTGTGTAAATTGGAATAAATTATTGAAATAAATTATTTGAAATTATTAAATTCTTTTTTAGAAAATATTCTGTTCTTGCTTATATAAAACAATGATTATTAATTTGATACTAATTTTTTTCTGTATAAACTCTAAATATATTCGCGTATCGTGACGCACAAATTCTTGACGAAGAAATAAAATATATTCAATTTTATAAAAATATCGGCTATTATATCAAATAGAAGCGATAGAATAACAAAGTTTGACAAATTAAATGATTGTTTAAACATTAAATATTATACCTACGTATATTAAAAATATATATTAAACATTAATATATACATTAAAAATAAAATCAAAAATATTTACAATATTGTCCATTTGAGATCAACGCGAGCTCCTACGATGCAATTTTTCTTTTAATTTCTGTACCTACTTTGACATTTCATAAATGTCACAGCCAAATTAAAATAATGCTATTAAATCGAAAGGAATTGGAACGCCTAATCTGGAATGGATTGCGTCACGGCAGGGGGATATATTTGCGCGCAGTAAAATTACAGTAGAGTTACTGATTGAGGATTAACATTTAAACTTTATTAAAACCAACAACAGAGTAACAAGAGCAACAACAACAAGTCGATGTGCCTCAAACAGCCCGCGGCAACTGCATCCCTCGCTCTTTCTCTCGCTCTCTCTCTCTCTTTTTCTCTCTCATTTTCTCTCTCTCTCCCTATTCTCGTTTCTTACAAAAAAATCAATCTGCCTCGTGTGTCACCCTACCAACGCCGACCACGTCGAGCTCGGGCGAGCGCATCTCGTATGCGATCGTCACTGCGAACGAGCGAGCGCCTGGAGACCTGCGACATTAGTAACATTTGCAAATAAACACACAGGATTAGAGGCGTTACCGTGGGTGACGATGACGATGGCGGTGAACGGGACTGAACGGGACGCCCGTCCCATCCGCGATCCCCGCAAACACAGAGGAATTACACATAAAATCCCAATCGCGCTAATGATCGGCCGGGCAGACCCTCGCGGGCGCCACTACGATCGCTACAAGCAATGCAAGGAGACAAGCGAGCAAGAGCGTGGTGCACATCGTTACCGGGTCGGTTAAAAGGTTAGTGACACGGGGAACGAGCGCGTCTCTGTGCCCGGCGCGATCAAGCTCGCACACTGTGCGCTCACCTTCGCGGCTCGCCCCGACGCTTGGCGCGTCTCCGCCTCGCGCCTCGATTCCGCTAGGCAGTACCAC
>QKQZ01026778.1:0-14017 GCA_003595255.1 Solenopsis fugax
AGTTTTTTATATAGTTGTGAATTTTTCGTTTACAATTTTTTTTTTCTTTTACTTAGGTAAATTATTACTTAGGAAAAAAAAGTTAATAAGTAAGATTATAAAAATGTTTTAAAAATTACTAGTTAAAAAATTTATTTATAATTAACTGTTAAATTAAAAGTTATTAACTTTTTAAATTTAATTATTTTACTTTTAACTGTTTAACTAGTTACTACTCAACCCTTGTTTTTTAATATGAATTGTAGACTTTAATGTGTGTGAGAAGCTAATAATTCTCATTATTCAGATTAGAATGTGAAACGCTAGTACAATTAATGACAGCACAAGTGGAAGTTCAAAGGTGGAGATTTTTACCAACTCTAATGGCTCTCTATGGAGCGCAAACGCGAATGTCAGCTTGGGAAAGAACTCTGCAGAGCAAGGAGGTTAGCAGTACATAAATAAGAACACATAGAAGCAGCTCATTCAGTATTCTAATTCGAGATTTTCTTAGTCTTGGAAATTGGGCTTTGGTGCAACGTTTCTCAAGGCGAATCAACAACCAGCGTTATATCAATGGTTGATGAAGCTTCGCGGTGCCACATTAGCTAAGTGTTCTCTGTATTTCCACACTACTTTAAGTCAACAAGCTAGTCCAGGGGAGATGAGGAATATTATGAGCAAGCAGAATGCAGATTACTATCATAAGTAAGATATAGATATTGCTTTATTGCTCGCATAGGGTACTCAAATTAACAAATACTCTTTTAGAATACAGAGCTTTCAGAGGAAGTATGACATACTAGCGGTATTGATAATCTTTGACTCCAGAGAAACTGATAATTCAGGTCCGGGATATAGGCATCCGGGAAGAGGTGCAAACTCGTCTGAGAACTTTCCTGTTGTCGTTTCTTGTCCTGGTGTAAGTACAAATTTATTTTTTAATTTTTTTTACACTACTACTGTGTAAGTATATATTTATTAGTGTCTGCAGATAAGTAATACATGTTTTTTTTCTAATTAATTAATTAATGCTTTTTTTCAGACATTCACGCAGAAATCGATACACTTGGATAATATCCAGACCAAAATAAAGGAGCGACTGGCCGAACTTATCATTATGGACAAAGTGATTTACCATAAAAGCACAAAAGTACGCTTAATTGTGAAATAATGTTTTAGTAAATAGCATATTAATGATGTTGTCTTACAGGATATGTGTACTTACGCTTTTTATAACACTGACCCTACAATGACTCTTGTGATCGTGTTTGAAAACGGTAAACTGAAGGATAAGGAAACTCACATTACGTCGTTTATGATGGATCTGTCTATGCAAATTAGATGCAATAAGATTTATGAATGTCTTAAATTATCGAAATAAGTCTCTACGCGAACAAATGTATGAATACAGTTATGCCAAAGATCTAACTATGCCATAATAAAAAAATGCATTAATATAAATTTATATCGATGTATATTTTATAGCTATATATATATATATATATAATTTTTGTACAACTCTATTTCTTTATACAGGAAGTTTCTTAGAAAATTACTTGATATTCAAAATAAGGCGAGTTTTTTAACTCATCATTTGATCGATCACGCTTTTACAGAACAAAGTTGCAATTTATGCATAATGTAATTGATTAATCGATGAATTAAAAAATCCATCTATACTGTTAATCACATTCTTTCAAACTTGTATCGCATTTGAAGTGCGAATGCGCGACAGTTCCATTAAGTGAACTCCGCGTAATCGTAGTGCTGCTCGTATAACAGATTTTCTACAAATCAGTTGTGCGTTCCAGCTTATTAGTGTTTCATTTGTTATACAAATTTAAATGTTCAAGAGAAAAATCGCAGAAAAGCAACAAATAAAAACTTTTGAAATTCAAAAATCAAATAAATAGAAAATTGAATTTATTTAAATTCTATCCATTTCAATTAATCTTTAATTATTTTTATTTCGTTTACTGGGCGTTTACGTTATAAATTATTATAAATTAGATAACACAATACAAACAAAAGTAATGAAAATATGATTGTTAATCATCTAACTTTCCCAGCAAACGAAAATTAATTGTGAAATGCATAGAAATTAATTCATTTCGACATTTTCGAATTCGCTCTTCAAATTATTCGAATCCGGTTGAATCCAAAAATATAAATATGAATACATCCGAATTCATTATGATAAATAGCTCATTTCGTATTGACCACTCAGTCAATATGATAATTAAAATATTAGGATTTCTTCATTCTGATTGGTCACTCAAAGTTACTCTACCTCCGACAAGTAGAATTTTCGAACGCAGCCCTGGGTGTGTCAAAATAGTGTACATTTTGAATAAGAAAATATTTAGCCTTAATTGTTTAAAAAAATCTGTTCTCAGCCAGCGTGCTACAAAAAGCTTCCGAACTGGAATCGCTGCCGTGCGCGTTCCAGTAGTATATTTCAGTGGTAAACACAAGTGATTCTTTGAGGTTATGCAATCATAGAAAATGGTCTTTCAATTTTAGGCACTGAATTGTAAGTCACAATATTGGTTTATTAAATCTTGATAGCTGATCAAAATGAATGTTGTTATGACGGAGGAAGAGAGAAAGATTCTTCACTTTTTAAAATCTCAAGGCTGCTGTTTGAGATGTTGCTTTCGTTTCGTTGGATACCGTATGTCGGAATGTTATTGCAAACCTGTCGAATTTGCGACACAGGTAAGCTTGTTATAAAAATGAGCCACATCGAATTATCAATCTCTATAAATGGCTTGTTTAAATTTATAACATCTATATCATCACGATTTAAATAAATCTAAAGTAAAAACTGTATTGCATAAATTTGCACAATGTTAATTTGTAATAAAAAACCCAGCTATATCAAATATCAATCTAAATAAAATAATTTGTCGAAAAAACAAATTTAAACAAATTATTTTATTATCAAGATAAACTTTTGTGACAAGCATTCATATGTTGATATTTATTACAGTTGAATTATATTGATGGAAAAAATGATACTTCTTCTGAAGAAGCATCTTGCATTGTATGTTTAGGAGTTCTTCAGGATAAGGCACAAGAAGATGTAGTTACAAAAGTAAAGTATTAACAATTAATATACTTGTATTTGTATACGAGTATCTTTATACAGGTTTGAATTTTATTTCATGACATTTGGTTGATACTTTTATTTGCTCATAGATAACAGAAAGAGTGAAGGAGAAAGATTACGATTGTACGACTTTCCATTGTGCATTAACTGTTCCTGTATCAGTAAAGCTCAGAGAACACATACTATACGCTTACATATCCAACGAGACAGATATCGATGAATCTACCTTAAGTGCTCTTAAAACAAAATTGCAAAGTGTCAAAGATATTTGGAAATTGTTTATGATTCCTCAACTTGAACAAGCTATAGAAAAACGTGCCGATCTGTTAACACCATCACCTTTTCTTATCGAGGTGTTCCTAACGTATGCCGACGACGAAACGATATTTAAAACATTGTAAGTATTTTTTGATTCACATAATTTGAAAAGAAACTCTATTTGATTGTTAATGATAATGAAGAAATTTTCTAGATAAAAAATTTGTTTGCTTTCTATAAATCATGCATTCTATAAATTCATCCCCAGAATTTCTTTTTCCAGAATGAACAAACACAAGGGAGACAATAATAAACAGAAAAAGAGAAAATACAATAATAACAAATTTAGTAGAAAGAACGTTGAAACTTTACTAATGGAGGTGACGGATGAGCAATTTATGGAACATTTTACGATCTCGCAAATTATACCGAAAATGTTCGTTTATGTCAGCGATATTTTGTGTTCACATAGCAGTATCTTCATAGGAGGTACTTGCATACTTAAATAATATCAAAATAATCATTTGCGGCGTGCCACAAGATTTGTTATACAATTTCAGAATTTCAGGACGTTACAATAAACTCTCCAGGAAACTCAGCCAGACGCCATGGTTCATAAACGGTGAGAAGAAAGTGGAAACCTCGGTGCAAGATCTGCTCTGCAATCCCATCGCGGAAATTGTGAAAGCGGAATGTACTGTTTTTTTTTCTTTTTGCTTATGTTATAGCATATATACATATATATTATTTTTCAACAAAGCTATGAAACATTTATGTTCGCACAGCGATAAAATTTTTATCGTCAGGAAGAGAAGACGTCGACGTCAGAAACATATACAACGGTCGACCATTCGCTGTCGAGCTATTGAACCCTCGTATGACAAATATCACGAGCGAGCTTTTGACACATCTGACTAATAATATCAATCAGTCAACTAAGCAGGTTCAAATAACATCCAATTTAAAGGTTCTTTCAAGGTATGCTTTTGAAATTTAAGTAAAATAACAGGCTTAAAGTATAACATGATGATTAAATGATGATAAGAATAATCGTTGACGAATAAGTAATTTGGAAATCAAAAGAATAGATACGATATACAGTATTGGAAGTCATTGTGGTAATTAATATACTTATCAAGTGGCCGACGCTTTGTATAATTTATTCTTTTAATTTAGAGCAACGGGAGTTTTTATTCAATATATCTATTTATTAATTTGATTAGCGTAAAAAAAGTAAAATTTAAATAAAATCTAAAATTACATCAAATATATGCTTTCAGGTTCGATTTGAAGAAACTTAAGGAAGGTGAAAATGTTAAAACAAAATTTTATCGAGCGTTGTGTGTTTGTCGAGGCACGAGTGGTGATTTACCACAGTTAGAGCATCTGAATAAAATGAAAAATGTCAAAATTATTCAAAGGACACCAGTGAGAGTATTGCACAGGCGACCATTGAGTCCGCGAACGCGCATTATTTACAAGATGCGTGCGCGTTGGGCAAAACCGCATGAACTGAAGGAATTGCTGAACACTGCCGCGGAGAGTGCCAACGCGTTTTTCGTTCTTGACGTCAAGACACAAGCGGGTACATACGTAAAAGAATTCGTGCACGGAGATTTTGGTAGAACCAAGCCGAGTCTGTGCGATTTCCTTAATGTTGAAGTGGACATTGTCGCATTAGACGTCACGAGTATTAATTTGAAATGGCCGTAACGCGAATCTAATTCAATATTCTTAATGTTAAATTCAACTGGAAGAGACTACAGTAAAAGCATTGAACATGAAATATGTATTGTCGATGTGTGAATCAATAAAAAATGCCTCTTTTTAATGCCTTTCTTTTGGTTTAGATGGATTTTTGTGTTCTATGATCCAGGGATGTTGTTTAACTTCAGCTAAAGGAATTCGTTCCGAACTTTTTTTCTTGATCAGCTGTAAGAACAAATTTATAAATACAAAACCTTTATTATGCGTATTCTAATAAAGCAATATAAAACACAAATATTACCCTAGATATAAGATCTTTGGCTCCAGGTTTAATCTGTGCTGGCCATTGTATATTAATAGTCTTGATTTTCGCATACGTTTCTTGTGTGGAACCACTTAAGAAAGGCGGCTGCCCCGTGAGAAACTCGTAACAGAGAATGCCTAAACACCAATGGTCAACGTATAAA
The DNA here is from genome assembly GCA_003595255.1 of Solenopsis fugax. NCBI lineage: Eukaryota > Metazoa > Arthropoda > Insecta > Hymenoptera > Formicidae > Solenopsis > Solenopsis fugax. Next base: position 5,527 of record QKQZ01026778.1, read on the forward strand.
TCATAAGTCTGTCCCATTATCATCTCTGGTGGCAAATAATCCAACGTTCCGCACAAAGTGTCTCGTCTGAAAGAATAAATTTAAATATGAAAAAAGAAACTTTGAAGCAAGATTAAGTAAAATACATAATTTCAAAGAAATTATAAGTGTTGGAGAAAATACTAGTATTAAAAAAATAAAAATGAATGGATTTTGCGCTTACTTTTGCGATGGCGCGTGGACAGACCACCCAAAGTCTGCAAGTTTTATGTCTCCACTATGTGTGAGTAACAAATTCTCAGGTTTTATGTCTCTGTGAATCACGTTGTTCCTGTGACAATACTCCAAAGCGTCGGCCACTTGATAAGTATATTTGGCAGATCTGACGAAAGATTTGAATAGTTTTTAAATTGCGACAGTGAATATGAGCTTACAAATACATACAAGTGCTCGTTGAATCTTTCGTTCGGTTGACGTTTTAATTCCTTGTACAATTCACCTTTCGCGGCAAATTCCAATACTAGGTAGATTCTCTTGGCATCGTGAAAGTATGTTAACAGTTGAAGAATGTGTGGATGTCTGAAAACACATATAAATAAGAGAATATTTACAGGGAAAGTACTGAACATTTTTAGTGTATATATACCTTAAATGTGATTGTATTTCAATTTCTCGCATTACTTGTTTCTCCACACGACCTTTTATCAATTCAACTTTATATAATGTCTTCAGAGCAACCATATACTGAGTAGTCTTCTCCCTGGTTAGATATACACGACCGAATTTTCCTCTCCCCAATGGCGATCCGATTTCAAAATCATCCAAGCTCCATTGATAACTATTTAGTAAAACAAATAGTATAAACATTAGGAAACACACTTGCCTGATGAAATTGTTTCAAATATTCCATTTTACATAATTCCATGAATAAATTAAAAATAGCAATATGATTGACACTGTTAATTTAATACAAAAATATTAAACACTTAATTTTATTCAATGTTGATTACTTATTAAATACTATATTTACATATAATTACAATATTGAATGCAATTATGTTCATATTTGTACCTTCTGCTTCTATTGCTACAATGCTCCAGCATCTTACGCGATATATTCTGAACAGCATCTTTATGTTCAGACGGGATTGATAAGTATTTAAACATATCCATTATTATTAGGTAGATAGACCACCCAAAGTCTGCAAGTTTTATATCTCTGAATCACGTTCCTGTGACAATATTCCGAAGCGTCGGCCACTTGATAAGTATATTTGGCAGATCTGATGAAAGATTTTTTTAAATACAATATCTGTTACTGTAAAAAAAAGTCACAATGTATTATATAAACTGCTTGTTCATCTCTAATTAATTATTAAAAATATAGCAGTGAATACGGTTGTTTTCTAGCTAGGCCACACTGATATTGCAATGTATTCCACTGTATAAGATTTTGTTGGAACCAGAGTCTTGGAACACAATTAGGGTTCTTAATTTCAAATGTATTAATGAACAGTAATCTGCTTTCTCTATACAACTTAGATTATGTTCACATTATAAATAAACAAGTACTGTATAAATAGTAAACTGTGTTAAACATAAAATATTTTGAAAAGTTGATGACTAGAATATTTTACATGCTCATATTTAGCTTTTTACAGTGTCGAGCAGTGTAATACTGTATCATAATGGGAATACTTTATGTTGGACAGAGTATTACACCATATCATGTACCTTGTTGAAAAAAATGTATCAGGAAAATTATTACTAAATAAGTGTATATATTATTTATCATAGTTTTTTTTACAAAAAATAATAAATACAAAAACGAAGAATTTCAAGTAAGATAAACAAAATAAGATATAAACAAGAAGCATCTTTACATTTTAAAATTAGTTGAAGGAATAATAATATATTCACTTGAGAGTAAACGCGATGAGTCACATTTAATAAAATTTTTATAAAATTAAAGAAAAAATATGCTAATCTTAAGAATTACATAAAGATATCGAGGATGCACCATTACTGTAATATTTAAAAAATTCGGAATAAGAATTCTCTCACAAACACTTGCAGGAATTCACTATCGTGCAAAGTTGTTGGCAAAGAAATCTTAATAACGTTACCATTCACTTACATTAAATGTAAATCGTTAAAAGTACGCTCAACAACACGTTTCACGGCATTCACGGCTGTTCACGGCTGGTAACTGACATTTCCCTCGTATTTGAATTTTAAGGATCGGCAGGGGAACTGTAGAGACTCTTCTCGGAACAATCACGAACTATGTTTAGTAATTCCTTTCTTTTTCTTTTCAAGTCCGAAATAAAGAATCGCAGAAAATTGCATTGTAATCGTGATATGTAATGAGCAACATTATCTTACAGATAATAGTGGAGACAATTTTTGGGAACATAAAAAAATTTTTTAAAAATGCATTTCTAGTTTAAGTCGGATTGCGTTCCAAAACTGATTGAAAAATTTACAACTATCTGTCCAATTGTATTCTAGAACTCCGCAAAAAGATAATTTTATTTCACCGCTGCGTTCTGAAAGACATCGAAAAAAGACTTTCCAATTTTGTCGCGCATTTCATTTTGCGCATGTGACATTATAATAAAACTTTTTGTCACGTATGCTTTATTATTTTATAAATAACGGGCATGAAATAATTTAATAAAATGTTTTATTTCTTCGCTATCACCATTTTCTTAAATGATTCTTATAAAAAAGAACAAATTCTCAATATTATCTAACGACTAAATTTCATTACAAATAAATTGTAAATTACATCTAAATATATCGTATTTATTTGAAAATTACGCTGTCATATGTCGTAAAACGATACATTTCATTATTCCAACATATTTTTAATTAAAATCACCTTTCTTAATATTTTCAGAATATCGTATAAATGTGATGTTTTCTTTGCGATAGCATATCTCTTCTCGTTCTATGTATGTAGTAATCATTAGGCGTATATTATTTTCTAACAATAAAGTTCTATGTAGATTTTTAAATATATTATTATGTTGGACAAAATTTAATCTTTGCTATGCATATTTTATTTTCTTAGTCTAATGTAAATATATTTTATACTAAATACTAGCATCAACTGGTTATATGTTCAAGTATTGCAACTCAAATTTAACTTATTATCTACATATATAACAAGTAAATACAAACGAGAAATTCAAAGATATACATACAAGAGCGAATAAATTAACGTTTCGTACAAAAAAAAGAAAGAATTTATCTCGCAATAACGTTTGTAATTACAAATTATACAAACTTCGTTTGAACGTAGGGCCGTACGGTATCGCCCTAACAGAATTGACAGAAAGAAAATTATAACGATATATATCCCAACATATATAAATATAAATAACAAGAAAGAGATAAACATTTTATAACACGCAGTAAAATATATAAAACATACTATAAGCGTCTAATAGAAATTTCCTTGATTTTTTGAGAAACGCGTAACAATCAGTGTAAACTAAACATCATGCGGGTATCGTGTTCGCGCAAAATAAAATAATAGCATTTCCGACGTTACATTCACTCGTGTTACTCCAATGTAACAGATTATAAACGATGCGGTGCCTTCCTAAAAATACGTGTGGAAGCGTGTGATGTTAACTGTACAGACCAGGTAATTGTTGACGCAAACACAGTGATTTTTGTTACTTGACTTGTGTATTTATCTCGTGCAAGATTGCGACAAAAACGAAGATGTGTAGCCGCCGTTTAAATTATGTGTTAGCACGCGACGTTAGGTAAAACGAGAAATGTATAAAGTGCGTTAATGGCTATAAACTAAGGTAGATTAGTGCAATAACAATGCGAGTAAACAGTTGCGAAACAGTTGGTAATTAAAATCGTCGCCTTTTATCACACGTGCAATGGGTTTTTGCATTGAAATAATTGTATAATGATGCCGACACACCGTCTAGCTTCCACTCAGTTTCTTCCGGAAAGCGACGCACACTAGAAATATAGTTTGAAATTTTTATTATGTGTGTCCCCATTCTTTTCTCTTTTTGTCTTCAAATAAGTATACATGTAGCTTACGCTAGGTGCATGTTCCGTTAATCGCGTGCATGCAGATAATCCTCTCTATTCCTAGTTAACAGCGGAATTGTATGTCAATGAAATATCGTATCAATATATAATATATTATTTATATACGATGCTCTTATATAAAATGCGAAGATTCTTAACGCAACCGTTGTTAAATCATTTGTCCGCTAAATTATAGATCTACGCTTGAGTGCGAGAGCAACCTCTCGCAGCTGTTATGACAATAATATATTCGAGATTTTTGTCTACATTTGTCTTATAGGTATTGAAATAAGGTGACGATAATGTAAAATTACCAATTACAAACTGATACGTCGTAGAATTGCGGTAACACATCGAGTAACATGAAAAGAACGTAGAAAAATCTATATACCAAAATTCGAATACGCAATAGTTACCGTATTCCAACTGTAAATGCACTTCGCGTGTTCCCTATCCGCTTATTTTAAAATTTTTTTTTCCTGTAAGAGTTACGCTTATCCGTAGGCGATAAGTACTAATTAGATTAGATACAACACTACATTATTGCGGAAAACATTCGTGTAATTGGTATATCGACGTGTATCTTTAGCTCGATATCGGGAAGGAATATATATCGTGTTACGCTAACAATATCGCTCGATTTAAAGCTGTAAACCTATACAAGTAGCAGCCGTGTTTTCAAAAATTAGACGAATATAATGACAGAAAAGATCGGAGAGGGAGAAGAGTCAAGAACAAAGAGAAAATCGTGAACTGTACCAATTAGACGTACACTACACTCGTTACCTTAATACTTTGGCAGTGCAAGAGTGATAAATGATGATCGGTCATATTTGATCATAATTCTTTTCGCCGTAAAATATCGAAAAAAAGCAAAAAGCAGAAGAAGTGAAATGTTAATAATCGTATTTTAAAGAAATGAAAAGGAAAATTAGTCTTTCAATAAATACAGATTATATACAATCAAATAATATACAATAATAAAACAGTAAGGAAAGCTCTATAAAATAAAATCAAAGAAAAAAATATGTAATTGCCAATGTGAGCTGCCGCGATTAACAATGCATGAATTTAAACATTGTTAACAATAACATTTAATTCTCGCTTAAATTAACAATTTTTTAATTTACGCACTGTTAATCATGACGGATGACATCAACATTTGTATATTTTTTCTTTAATTTCCTTATATTTTTTCTTATACAATACTTGCTCCTTGCTTTGTTAAACAAGAGAGGAAAATATAATTAAGAAACAACTTGTTGCACAAAGGTAGGAAAAAATATATAAGAAATTTTTAAATCCAATATGCTGTTTGTAGTCTGTTATTTAGGCATTTAAACCTAAAGTCTATAATAATCTTGGTTAATTCGTAATAAGAGTATCGATTTTTGAAAGGCAATGAAATGTACAAAGTACCAAGGCAAGAGAAATAAAGACTTTATATTATTATTTTACAAAAACCACGATATTCTCGATATAATACTCACCAATATATTTAAGAGTAAGACTGTATATTTCATTAATTTAAAAAAATAATAATTATTATGAGGATTACGACTCGAAATAATCGTCTCTCACATTCTTGCATACCGTAATTCTCCACGATTTCATGGATACTTTTAATAATTTAAAAAATGCATACAGATAAATAACAAAAAAAGCCAAAAGCACAAGGGAGCAATGTAATGTAGGCTATTACTCATCCGAATATATAAAAACGAAACTACTTTATAGTTTTCACTGAAAGTAGAGCGTGGCTCAATAACAAATACGCATGATCTGGAAATAATATCGTTGCCGAAAAATAACACAAGTAAGAAACAACTGATCAGCGTAGATCCGGATTATCATTAATTAGCTTTTTTATACGTAACAATACTGTTGTATACCATTGATCCAATCTTGAAATTGAATCGTATTCCTTCACCGCTTCTGTGAAACCTTCTAGATTCTGATCCTCCAAATGCTCTATCAACGTCTACAGATGCACAACATTCAAAAATTATCAAATGGTACATAGAAAAGAAGAATTGTTAGGCGACAAAATTAACTTAACATGGAAAAACGTACCTTTATCAATTTGTATTCCCTAGAGTCTTGAAAAGGGGGATACATTTCCTGATATTTCTCAATCGCGTGCTGGGCGTTTAACGAGTCCACGCACAAGTGGCACAACGCAGCACGGAAGTAGTATTCCTTGGCGCTGTATTTTAGTAAAGAACTTTCTAATGACGCATTAGCGACCTGTAAGATAAATTGATAAGATTCAGACTTTCATTTAATAAGGTATTATAGATATTTTCAAGTAATTATCGCTATGTGTCAATAATAATTTTAATTGTTCAAGCATTTGTACAATTAATCAAGAATTACACAATTTAATAAAAAATAGCTTTTTTAACACTAGAATGAGACTAGTTATTTCCTAGTTTTGGATGCTAAATACGAATCCGGTTTCCAAACTACATCATATTATAATCTTAAGAAATTTGCAAGTTGTAAAAAATCATTATAATTGCGATGTACTGAGAAGTTTTACTGCAATTAAAATTAAATATGATATTAAAACCTTCAATCTTTGAAAGAAATTCTATTTATATGCTATGATTCTATTATCTGCTATGATTAATAAGATATTCATGACTAATATGCATCTTTTACAGAAAAGTTGTGAATTAGAGTATTGACGATTTACCAAATAGTTTTCTGTGATCTTTTTAAACTTAAGGGCTTTTTAGGTTACTGAATAAAAAATTCTGTTATCAAAATTGACAAATTCAAAATTGATTCAACATGGCGGATGTTAAAAAACAAAAATTTGTTTACAAATATCTTTCATGATATTAAGTACTAATTTAATGTTAAAATTAATGAATTCAAAATGGTGGAATTAGTATAGCTAATTAGCCAATAAAAATTAAATCATTTTTTCAAATTTGGCAAAAAATCAGTGTAGGGATTTTTCACATATACCCCATGTTTAACCATGGCTACGTTCCGTTTCATGCATGATACGCATGCTGTATCATTTCATCCTTGTTTAACATTTGGGGAATACAAGGATAAAATGGTATGCCATGCGCATTATGCGTGAAACAGAACGTAGTCCATGACTATCTTATTAACTATATCCAATATAAGAAATTATTTTTGAAAACTGAAAATTCTAACAGCATAATTTGGATTGCAATAAAACTTTTTTAGCATATATTGTAATTATAATGTAATAAAGTACATGAAAATAATCCTTTTTTACAACTTTACTAAAATTTCTAAAAATTGTAACGTGATAGAGCAATTTGGAAATTAGATTTTTAATCAATATTCAAAAAACTGGGAAATAATTAGTCCTGCTCTAGTGCTTTTTTCGTTGAACTGTAGATATTTCCAAGTTACTATCGCCATGTGTGTCATAAACAACCACAATCTTTACCTGTTCATAGATCTGAATGGCCTTTTCATAATTTTCAAGTTGCGCGGCGTATTGCGCGACTTTCAGAAGACACTTATTCGCAGAGGAGTTACTCTCCTCGCCGCGGAAATAGTCCGCGGCCTGTTCGTAGTGATGCACCGCCCGTTCCAAGTCGACCGCCTCGCTTTCGTAAATTTCGGCTATGGACTGATGGTGCTTGGCTGCCATCGTAAAGCGACCCATGTCGGTATAGATCTCGATGGCTTTCAACAGGCAGCTGATTGCCTCTGTGACAATGGAAAAGCAAGGGATACGTTACACTAATCTCAATACATTTAAATCAAATTCTACATAATTAAAGAAAAATTGAGCAACATCCTGTCAACACTATCCAGCGCATTTGCATCATTCTATCCTTATCGTTAGCTGCAAAACAAGAATGATGCAGCAGTGCCTTAAATTGAACTTATTCTCATAGATTACCATTTGTATCGGACTTCTTAAAACAATTAGCGGCATCTACGTAATTGTTGGCCGCGTCGTGTCGACTGCCCGCCTTCGAGTGCAAATCCGCCGCGTCGTAAAACGCCTTCCCGGCCGAACTCCACTTCTTTGCCATTTTGAACATGTTCGCCGCCCGTTGATAACATTCCACCGCTTCCTCGACCTTCGACGAGCTCCTGCAAAGTCGAACATCGCCTTGTCAACCTAAAGCACAACGAGACTGAGCAGGCGGGACTTAGCAATCCTCCAACACGGCACCAACATCGATTACGGCATGTCGAAACGCGGCTCTACGCGGGGACCTCGCGACAAAACATCGCGAACAGACCAGAACAGACGGTCTTACGACGCGAGGAATACTAATTCGCGCGCGATGGAGAACGATATCAGCCGGTGATGTCACGTATTGACATATCTCCGCATGCGACGTACGCGCGCACAGGGGGAGGGGAGGTCGTTCTTCGCGCGACGAAGAAACGGAGTCGCGATACACGCGGGGCACGATCGAGCGCCGAGGACGTCGTCGAC